>MU227814.1:1491032-1536242 GCA_018584345.1 Thuja plicata | reverse complement strand
TCTTCAGCTTCAGGTAGGGTTTCATCAGATGCACCATTCTCCTTTTCCCTACTAGATTGTGGTTCAGAATTTATTGCCTCTTCTCCTAGGGTTTTGCTTTCGGTCTCCTTAGAAGGTGACTGGGTTTTCTCAGTAGGAGAGGTATTAGGGGCAATAGTGGCTTTACCACATTTTCTTCTTTTGTTAGTGGCAACAGGAGTTTCTTTTATACAAGCCTTCCTTTTAGGTTGTCTTGGGTTTGAGGAGGAGGCTTCAGGATCAATTCTTGAGATAACCTTACGAACTCATGTTTTAGATTTTTCCCTTCTCTCGACACCTTGGCCTCTAGGGCCTTCTACCCTAGGTGCTAAATTATCCATTTGTAAAAATCCCTCCCATTTGCCTATGGACTATTTATTCAATTCTCTTTCTATGATAGTTTTAATTAAACAATGATGCGAAACAACGTGAACTTTTCCTATTTGAACCATAGCAGCTTGTTTCTAAATAATATTGAACAAAAAACTAGGTAGACTCACCGGTCAATTGTCATGGCGTAGGGCACTCAAAATCTTGAAATGTATCCCATGAAGGTACCTATATCAGCCTTCACAAGTGAAATACTGAATGATGAAGGTGGTTGGCTACATGTAATCTTCAGGTAGTGAGATTCTCGAGGTACCCTGCTTCTTGTTAATGTCCAGAGGAGGGTCACCATGAAGAGTAAACTGTGCCCTAGCCGAATGCACATCAATATCCTTTGACCATTTTTCCCCTTCTTGTGGTAACTTTGTGACTTATGCCACTATCTCCTTTGAGAATTCAAATCTCAACCCTTTTACTACTGCAATGCCACCTCGTAAAGTATTCAGAAAATCATGAGCGATTTCTTCATCAAATCTATTGAGGCTCATACAGTAGTCTAACCATCCTCTTCTATAGAATTTTTCACAACTGGCTGCTAATGCTAAAAGAACACTGTGATTAGTCAGCTCGTGCCTTTGGAGATCCCCACCCATAGCTGCTACTGTCAAAATGCTGCCCCGTAGGATGTATGCCGAACCTCATAAAGGAGAATTCATTTTATAGACTCAAAGCTTTTGCAGATTGATGGCGTGGCAATTTAGAGATGAAAGAGTACTGAAGAACACTTGTATCAAGAAGTAGAGCTTATTGGTTTTCATAATTTGTTCTTGTGTGTTAAGGTATGTGCCACCCGAACACGTCACACCCAAAACATTATTGTTTTAACTCAACCCTTAATAGCTTTTAATTCATTGATAATTGATGACATAATCACATGTTACGGACTCTTATTAAAACATTTATCAGCAATCATGTGGAAAATGGTTTTGAAATGACAGGAAGTAAATATCATGAAGCGTTGAAATGACTGAAATAATAAACAAACAATAAATAAACCTTCCCCCCAACTAAGGTGAAGGCATGGGTCCCACCGTGCCACGTCTCAGAAGAGCATTAAATTAAAGAACACTAAACTCCTAAATAAAGCAAATAAAAATAAAATATGTACAAGAGATCGTGCCACGAACCTGGAAAGAGCTACAGGAAGAGTAGTGAATGACAAGATATGCTCGAATGGAGTGATACAACGAAATGAAAAAGATGGAAGAGAGAAAAATGTGAGGTGAGGTTTTTATTATGGAGAAGGTACTTTCAGGAAGAAAGTATTTATTATGGAGTGAAGCGAACATTATTCTCAAAGTGAAGAATGAATATGAGCGAGGGGCTAACATTCTTGCACTACAGGAGGATCATGGACTTCAGTACTTGCAAATTGCTGCAGGAACTCGGTCTTGCTCTAGGGTTTATGGTATAGCTTGAGATGCTGGCCATTAACCAGTAACTTGAATCGAACAGGATCAATGATCGACAACTACACAAGACCATTCGAAAATACAACAATAATTTCATAAGGCCCTAACCAGTGGGTTTGGAACTTACCAAGAGTGTGGTGATATATGGAGTCATACAAGAGAGCCCAGTCACTGATGACAAATGTTTTATCTTTAATAAACTTGTCATGCCACTGCTTGCACTATTGTTGGATCAGTTTGGTGTTAGCCAGGGAAGACTTCCTCCATTCATCCAGACTATTCAAGGTGAGAACTCGTTCCTGCTGAGCTGTAGTGAAATCAAGGTCAAGCTCCAATGTTTTCCATAATGTCTTATGTTTGAACTCGATAGGCATCATGGTCATCTTTCTATAGACTAACTAGAACAGGGTGAATCCTGTAGTAGACTTCCAAGTAGTGCGGTAGGCCCACAATGCTTCAAGAAGCCTGGCTGCCCAATCCTTCTTATGAACAGGGATGGTTTTGGTAAGAATGGCCTCCAATTTGTGGTTAGTGACTTTGACCTGACCATTGGCCTGTGGATGGTAGGGATATGACTTAGCATGACAAATGTAGTATTCTTCCATTAGAGCAGCGATGAAGTTGGAAGTGAATTGTGCCCCTTGATTAGAGATGATTTCCCTTGGAACACCAAAGTGGGTAAAAATGGCTTCATACAAGAATTTAGCAACACTGTTGTCCCGAGGATGCTTCATTGGTTTAGCCTCGGCCCACTTAGTAGCATAGTCAGTACAGACTAAAATGTAAGACTTACCTTGAGAAGAAGGGTCAATTGGACCCAAAAAATCGATGCCCCACTTATCAAAGGGTGTGACCACCACCTGTGACTGCAGGGGCATCTGATCGGTCTAAGTAGGCCTCCCCATTCACTGGCACCAATCACATTTCTTGGTGTACTGAGTGGCATCTTTGTGGAGAGTCGGCCAATAATACCCAGTAATTAGGATTTTAAAGGACATCCTTTTGGTTGCAAAGTGGCCACCGCATGGCTCAGCATGACATGCTCGGAGGATGTCATAAGTCTCATCCTCATGGATGCATCATCTCATAACTTGGTCTTGGGCCAGTGTAAAACATGAAACCATCAATCCAAGAAAATTTGAAACTTTTCTCAGCTAGCAGCCGGCATTCCTTGGAAGAAAAGTGGGCCGACGTTCGACTAGTTGTGAGATAATTGGCAAGGTCAGTGTACTAGGGATTGTGTGCTTGCAATAGGAACAAATTTTCATTTGGAAAACTATCATCTATGGCTGTAGGATCATCAGGAACGTGCAAGAGAAAGAGAAAGTCAGCCACAACATTGGCTTTCCCAGGCTTGTTGATGATTGTGATGTAAAATTCTGGCATGAGTACTAACCAATGAGCCAATCTTCCTGAGATAGCTGGTTTATTCATCAGGCACCGGATCGCAGAATGGTCAGTGTTGACAAAAATATGGTAACCAATAATATAATGCCTGAACTTGTTCAGAGCATAAATTACTGCAAGCAACTCTTTTTCTGTCACTGTATAATTGAATTTGGCTCCCTGCAGATTCTTGTTGATAAAATAAATGGCATGTTCAATTGCATCCTCTTGCTGGCCCAATACTACCCCAATAGCATAATCAAAAGCATCTGTATTTATATGGAAGGGAAAACCCCAATTTGGTCCCCGCAATACGGGTGGAGTTGTTAGAACTTCCTTCAGCTGCAGGAAAGTCTTATCACACTCAGAATTCCAAGTAAAATCAAAGTCCTTTTTTAACAGATTATAGAGGGGATCTGAAATTTGGCTAAACTCCTTGATAAACCATCTGTAATACCCAGCATGGCCGAGAAAACTTCAGACATCTTTCTGCTTCTCTCTTGTGGTAAGAGTACTGATGACTGAAAACTTGGTGGGGTCTACCTAGATGCCATGTGAGGAAATAAAATGTCCCAACACGACACCTTCTTCCATAATCATAAAACACTTCTCACTGTTGAGAGAGAGATTATAGTCCTGGCATCTTTGAAGGACCTTTTCCAGATTGTCCTTGGCTTCATCAAAGGTGTTCCCATAGGTAGTGAAGTCATCCATGTAGATTTCCATACAATCAGAAGATATGTCTGAAAAGATACTGATGACTGCTCGCTGAAAAGTGGTAGGAGCATTACATAAGCCAAAAGGGAGGACAGAATATGCAAAAGTTCCCCAAGGACAGGTGAAGGTAGTTTTCTCCTGATCCTTGGGAGCTATTTGAATTTGATTGTAACCACTGAACCCATCCAAGAAGGAAAAATACTTCTTACCTGCTAGGTTATCAAGGACTTAGTCTATGAATGGTACTGGAAAATGGTCCTTTTTAGTGGCTATATTGAGCTCCCAGTAATCCACACAAACACGCCATTTACCTCCTTTTTTGGGCACTATGACAAGAGGTGACACCCATTGGCTGTTGAAAATTGGGTAGATAAACCCGACATTAAGTAGCTTTTGGAGCTTAGTTTTGACTATATCCCTTAGGAGAGGATTGACTCTTCATTGGGGCTGCTTGACAGGTTTATAATCTGGACTTATATAGATTCGATGGGTACAAAGTTTGGGATCTATTCCTTTCATGTTGGTGTAATCCTGGGAAAAAGCCTGCTGGTTTTCTTGTAGCAGCTGAAGGATATCTTTTTGACGTGGTAACGACAGGTTAGAGCTAATATTCAATTCTTTACCAGGACTAATTTCCATTTTGATGACCTTATCCATCATGGCCAACTCAGCAATTGGAGGTGAAGCCAGTTCATGGGGTAATAAGAGATGAAGACAGTTGGAGGACAGTGAATATGGAGATGCATTTGGAGTGGTCAAAATAGTCTCTAAGACACAATCTGATTGCGGACACAACTGGGAATCTATGCCATATTTATTAGTGAGGATAGATGAAATTATCTCATCTTCTTCCCTAGAGGCTACAAATGACTCTCTTCCTATTACCATGAGTTGTTGGATTGAGTTGGTTTCTAGATCCAGTTCATCTAATTCTAGCCATATGGCATCCTTGTCCTGCAACATGGGTTGAGTAGGGGAGTAGAGTGTCAAGTTTTTAGTATTGATGCCATTAGAGATGGTCATCTTCCCTGACCGGCAAGCTATGAAGGCATCAGCAGTGGCCAACCATGGTCATCCTAAAATTAGAGGGTACCCACCCATATCATCTTTAGGGGAGAGAACCACAAAGTCTACGGGATACTCCCAATAATGTAGGGTGACTATAACATCTTCAATTACCCCATCAGGTTTAACAGTAGAACTATCACCCAGTTGTAAAATGGTTGGTGTGTCTCAGAGACCAGCACTGTTTAGATTGGACAGGACTTCTTTGGTCATAACATTTATAGATGCACCTAAATCCACTAAGGCATTTCGAACTTGTATACCTTGGATGGTAACTGTAACCACAGGACTTCCTGGATCAACATACTTGGGTATAGACAACTTGTCTAACATAAGATCAGAGACCTGAACGACGACATGAATGGTCTTGGGATCCTTTTTCTTCCTTCCAGGTTGTTTAATGCAAGCCTCCCAGATAGCTCTAGTATAGGCAGGGACTTCCTTGATAGCATCTAGGGAAGGAATGTTTACCGTTATATGCTTTAATTGGTCAAGTAAGTCTACTACACTGTGGTTTACTATGGGTTTAGCTTGTTTAGCTAATATTTGAGGGAATGGAGGCTTTTTGGCTACAAGAGCCGACACATCTTCGTGGTCAACATGAGGCTCCTCCACTTCGATTATGATAGGGGGTTGCGGTGAAGCAAGAGTAGTTCCTGACCTAAGATGAATGTCATGCAAGGCATAGCTCTATTGCTGAGCGGGCAGTTTGTTATTCGAATTAGGTTAGGTTGTGCGGGCAACTGTGGTGGCTTAGGAGGACTATCAATGGCTGTAGGTGGAGGCATTAGATATTTTTATTGTGGTGGGGGCATTATGGCTTGCTGATTGGGTTGATTATTCCATTTATTAGGTTGTTGCCACCCTTGTTGGGGTTGTTGTTAGCCTTGTTGGGGCTGTTACCAGCCCTGCTGGGGCTATTGCCACCCTTGTTGGGATTGCTGCCAACCCTGCTAGGGCTGTTGCCAACCTTGCTGGGGCTGGTGCCACCCCTGTTGAGGTTGCTGCCAATTATTATATCCTCCAAAATTATGGGGACCCAAATTTGGGAAACTCTGCCATGGATTATTAAGTCTAGGAATTTGAAGAGGATCTCAGGGCATGCCTGGTCATGGGGCCCATGGCCTGCGCTGAGCGACATACAACACCTCTCTATTTTCATATATAGCTTTGAACTCTATAGGCATCATATAGGACTCCACATTTGCAATGGTCTTTCATTTGTATCTCCTCTTCTTCTCCCTGCAATGTGGGCAGTATTCAGCGAGCACAACATCAACATCCTCCTTCTTTCTAGCTTGCATGGTATCCAGCTGAGTAGTGACATCATTAATGATGTCCTGCTTGAATTCTGATAGAAGATTAGAAAGTTCTATCTTGGACACCCCAGAGCTAGCAGACTTGTGTGGTAGGTCTCGGATTCCCCTACCCTTCTTGACAGTGGCCCGGGAGTAGTTCAGGCAGATATTTTTGATATCATCCCATTTTTTGTGTGTAACGTCACCTCTAGCCATCAGGTGCAGAGCCTCAATGCTCCCTTCATTGACACCTTTAATAAAAAGGTGTTTCTGAGAGTCCTCATTCAGTTGATGTTGAGTGTTACACTGCAGGTTGAACATGAACCTAGAGACATAATCTTCCAGGGTCTCGTCCTCTTCCTGGGCCATCCTGAACATGTCATCACCTTTCAAATCTCACCCTCAATAGTATTCTTTGTATTTGGAAAGGAACATGTTTCTCATGGTAGTCCAATCTACTACGACGTTAGCACCAATGCCCATAAACCATCTTAGCATGACTTCCTTCAGAGTGGATGGGAACAACTTGAGCTTATGTGCATCAGTTGTATAGTCGTAACTCCTACAAAGGATGTCAAACTCAAAAAGGAAAGTCTTAGGGTCTTCGGTGATGAGGCCATAGAACTTGGGCAAAGCTGCAGAGGGTATGTTCTTCAAATTTTGATTTCCCTACTGAGGCAGAATGGGGAAGGGAAAGGTTGGTTGAGCCATCCTTGGAGGAGGCCCTGGCTGCTACAAGAGATCTTCTGGTTTAGCAAATAGTTTGTCTAATTGCAAGGATTCATCAGACGATAGTAAGTGATCAAATACATTAGCAAATATGTTCTCAAATGGTTCTTCAACTTCTATGGCTGCAACTTGGGGTTCCTCAAGCTCAGGGTGGAATAGATTAAATGGCTCATCTTGATGATCTTGAGGAAGGAAACACTCAAGATGATCTCTTCTTCTATGCATAAAAATAAATGCTAAACTAGGTCTAAAATGACTTTGGGCTAGATTAGATTGACACCATCCCCGGCAATGGCGCCAAAAATGACTGCTCTTTATAATACCTCTGTAGTTAAGGATTATGCATCCTTTCCACTAGAAACAATACATTGAACTCATTAAATTATTGACTAGGGAGCGTAAACTTGAAATGGTGACTTCAAAGTATATGCTCTAATCCATTCTAAAAGCCATCATTATAGTAAATGGAAAATACTTGAAATGGGACTAAACTAGGAACTGAAATATCAATAGCATAATATAAAGATAAAGGAACCTGCTGGGATAGGAAGTTTAAATCTATGCTAAAGAAACAATAAACTAGCTAACTGCCTTTGCTACAGGAACAACCGTTAGTGCTGTTACTAATGGCTGCAGGAGCAACCGAGTCTTACTTGCTTCAAATAACTTGCAACCTACTTATTTAAAATAACTTGTAACCTACTTAACTATGAATGAGATTCACCTCCCGTGTGGGCCCCCATGGAAGAGTGAATGAAAAAGATCTCAGATACTAGAAATTGAAGCTCTCGTTACTTATTCATAAAACATGGATTACAAAAGATGCAGAAAACAAGATTGTATTTTCTCCTTGCTGAATTACAATAGACTACTAGAATACTAACTCTATCTCTATCGACGTGCTGCTCAAACTCTATCTCTATCGACATGCTACTCAAAGTTCAGAAGTCATCTTATTTAAAGGGAAACTACAACTTACAACTAAAATCTAGGATTACTCCATTAGATGAGGATTGTAATCAATACAAAATATCTCATAACAGAATATGGCAGTTATTCAATAAATTGTCCTAGAATGTAGCACACAATGGTTCTAGATCCGCGCATGGCATAAAATAGGAAACTGTATTGACCCAGCCATCCCGCAAAGATCTTTTAATGACGCTTATCCTGGTTTACGTGCTCTTGACTGGTTCAGCCCGAGGCCTATGGTGAAAGAACCCGACCTTGAATTCTTCAGCGACACTCTGCTGGATTCTAGAACTGCTCCACTGATTCCTGCAAAAAGGATTACCGGACACATACCATCTTCGACACACATATATATTTTCATCACTAAAATTTAGAAGAAAGTATTTCAACTTAATTAATGCTCTTGTAGGACATAAGCTATAGGAAGGACACTACCCTCAAATATAGTATAGAAAAGGGAACCATTCATTTAGTTATATTACTTCTTCATTTTATATAAGATCATAAGTTCCAAGTGTCGTACTTTCATAACCTTTTCACCATCTAACTTCCTACTTATGTCCATTTCTTACATAAAATATAAAAAAAAACATAACTTCAAGTATCAATTGCAATTAAACTTTATCACGAAGATAGTAAAAAGTGTTATCAAAAGATGACCATTAGATTGGCTCATCAAACACTTTCTAGTTGCATATTTTATTAGGGACAAAAGGCCTAGTATTGACTTCCACCTTATAAATTTCACTTGAAGTCGTATCGTTATGCTTGAGAGTTATATTTGCCAAAAAAAATTCCATTATATTCTTTAATCTATCAGCCCAATCTACTAACAAGGCATCAAATAATTCTACACTATCCCATATGGTATTCTTTTATTGCTTCTATCTTTTATTCTTAGAAGCATACTTAGATCTTACTTCTCAAACTATTAACTCATAGTCTCCACTTACACTGAGCAATTTAATTCCATGCTTGAGTGCTAGGTTTAACCCTAGTAAAAGGGCTTCATACTCAACTACATTGTTCGTTAATTCAAAATACAATTGAAAGAAATACTTGAATATTTTCCTAGCAGGTGAGATGAACACTATTACAGCTCCATTTCCTTCTTTTCTACACGCTCCATGAAATAACATCATCCACACCTCGTCTTGGTCTTTTTGGGCATGCACGCTAATCAATTCAATGTTTTTAAATTTGGCTTTGACAGTTGGACTAAGAAATTCCCAAATCACTGTCATAGAAACATGTCATCTAATTTGGATCTATGTCTTCAATTATATAAGATAATCTAGGCTCTCTATCGACCTTGACCTCATTTATGTTTACTAGTATAGTAGCATATGATAGGTCTAGCTAAACATGACCCCCTACGAATCTTTTCCATTGTTTGGAAAGAAGTATTTCATAATTGGGGGCAACATCCACCACAATAATGTATGTTTTATAAGTAGTTATAGGATATGCAACAATTTTAATCTCAACATCTTTCATGATTCCAACCACTAGCATAGACCTATTTTCCATACTGTAACATTTACCATAGGTTGTGTCTACCCATAACTCAAGCTCTTTCATGACTTCAAAAGGCATTATATTTATAGTTTCTTTAAGTCTATCATATAAATTTTTACCAACTTATTATTTATCAATAATGTCATATAGAAAGGGTCAAATATTTGAGATGGACTTTTAGTCTTTGTTGTTCCTAAATACACCTCTAGGATAAGTTCTCTTTGTTCACCACTATTTCTTGTCTTAGGTGCTTCAAAACCCTGAATCTAATCCCATTTGGTTGAACATATCCTCAAGGTGTATAGTGTTGACTGACTGAGGGGAATAGTCTTGGATGGCAGGTTCAGAATTGTGGAGGGATCTCCATTCGTACTCATGGGAATTGGTTGTGCTAGAACGTTCATCAGATGTCTCACTTTCCTAATTATCTTTGATAGCTTGGTTAAGGTGTAATAGGGAATAAGAGGTTCCCACTTCAGATGGAAATAATTGTTGGAGTATATTGTTGATTAAGAAATTATCTAGGTTTCTTCCCCAGTATAATTTTGCCACTTGTTCGTGATCAATGGGTATGTCTCGGGTGGTAGAATTGGTTCAGTTTTTCCCATAGCCTAACCCTCTCTTATTTCTCTGGGTTGGCAGTAAAGATAGTTCCATTAGGCCTTTCTGTCTTGCCCCTAGACCAGTCGTACCATCATACCCAAAATTTTGCAACATTGTGAATCTGACTCTATATGTTGACATAGGTATGTGTGCTTTAAGTGTGTCTTGTGGGTCTTGATAAAACCATGTGTTTATATCTGGATAAAAAGGGTTCTCTTCCACAATGTCTTCCCACTTGAAAAATGTAGTGGGTGGACATCTAAACAGAACAAGTTCTAGGGTTTTACGTTTTGTCACTGGTTGTGGCATGTCATATGACCTTGGCCTTTGAGGCATGTTGGTGATGGTAAAAGCTTCCTCATAGCTATACTCACCACATCCTTTGTCTGTAATGGATATCTTGTCCGCTCTTCTTGTTACATCATTGGGATTATAATTTGAGGTGGAAGGAATGCTTGCCTCCTGGTTTGAAGGCACTTGATTGTCAGTACTGCTTTTGATGGTGTTACAGTATTGGAATGGGTTTGGATCTCCTTCAATGATAATTTTTTCCCCTCGGTATGGGAAATTGATGCACTGATGATATGTGGAGGGTACAAATTGCATCTCATGGATCTATGGTCTTCCCAGTAACATGTTATATCCCAACTCTAGGTCTAGGATTTGGAATGAGGTGTTCTTAGTGACGGGGCCTATTCAAACTAGTAGTATGATGATACCTTTGGATGACCTTTCTTCTTCATCATAGGCCCTGATATTGATTCTCCTTGTGACATCAATTCTGGATTCAAAATAGCCCAAGTGTTTGATTACTTTCAAAGTACATATGTTTAATCTCGCTCCACCATAAACGAGGACTCTATGGATCATGTGTTTGTGAACTTGGATGAGAAATTGCAAGGGATCATTATGTAGAGGCTTTTGCAGTGGCACGTCATGGTCCCTAAAGGTTGCATTCTTTGTTGGAAGTGTTGGAAATAATGGGAAGTGTGTATTGAGAGGGGAGGGGTGAATCAGTACCTCTAAATTTTTTATCTCTTTTAACCTTTATCCATTGTGTAATCAATTGTATAACCAACCATATGTTCTATATTATCTTTGTGTAAGATATATCAATTCTTAAACTTTAACAAACATGTAAACATTCATGAAATTAATTAACTCATAACACAAGATATGGTAATGCAGAAAACCCCTGTTAAAAGCTAAAAACCGCGGTGGGGCTGGCACCCACAAAATATTCACTATCTGCAGATTGGAAGTGGTTGATTAAGGCTTATAATTTGATCACTTCTGATGATCTACCCTATTAGGAGTATTATGTGGAGACTAGTTAAGGTATACTCTGATAAGAGCTTTAGCAACACTGTTTAGTGTGCTCTCGGTTAAGAGATTTACAATAGGATTGTTAAATCCACCTTTCTTGAAAGGATTTCTTCTAATTTCTACACTTGTTAGAATGTAGACAAAAATACTCATTGACCTTAGTGTACACAATCTAAATTTTTTTGATTGCAGATCCATTAGAAATCACATGTATAAATGTATCACCTAATGTGATTGATTAATACCTCTACTATTCGGTAGCCTCTGTTCTTGGTTCTTGATAATCAAATTCATATTTTGTTGTTCTGCTTCTTGAAATTCTTAGTATGATTCATAGATGTGCTCATTGGCTACATTCATCCTCTCATCTATATCAAATGAATGATTACAACATCTATTTATCCAATAGATTGACCTAATTAAGTTTTACATATTACAACTTAACTCTATGATCAAAGGTTTACAACTTGACCTTGATCTCCTAGTCTGCATGTTTTTAATCAGTTAGACTGATTAAAACAATTACAATAATATTTATTGTTCCTCAAGAAATGGATTTAAAAAAAATCAAAACTCTATAAATAGAATATAGTTTTTTTATTTGACGTAGAAGTCAGATCCACTTTTCTCAGGATATAACTGACTTTCGGTGTCTGATGCTTGGTTTGCTCTAAAATTAGTTTGACTCTCTTTCAGTGTTACTTGGTTGAACCATCTGTCGGGTTCTTCTCTTGTCTATTCTCTCAGTTTGCACTATAATCTTCTCATTGGGTTCCTTTGTTGGTTTACTCCTGTAAGGTTCCACTTTATCATCTTCGGGTTGCATTTTCAGTTTACACTGCAAAATTGTGTCGTCGGGTTTCTCCTTGCTTAGCAATTTTGGTTTGAACTAAAAACCTAACTTTTGGTGTAGTGTAACCGATGGTTCATTACAACTATTTTCTCCTTGCATACTAATGGCAAAACTTTATGTCATCAATCTCCCCCTTTGACATTAGTATCAAAAACTGATATGTGCAGAATATTAACAAAGTTTATAGTATGAACATCTTGTATATTACTTAGTCATTTCATGACTCCCCATATGCAAATGTCGGTATAGTATAGTATATGTGTGTGTACACTTTGTCTTTATACTATCTCTTCCTTTTCCCTTTGTGCTATATTATCCTTTTCCCCATTTTACTTTATGCTTTGTACATATTATTTTCTTTTCCCCCTTTTTTGATAGTAAGGGCAAAGGTGTATACCTATAGCTTATCAAAAATATGAGAGTGATAGGACTTCATTTCCTCCATCATCTTCTCCCATTTCTCCTTTAAGTGTTAAAGATCCATATGCTCTAATGTGATCATGGCATGCATGTCGTAGATGATGTTTTCTACAGACATCTCAGGGGTGGTAAGTTGCCTTGCTAAACTTAGGTTTGTTTGTAGAAGTGTGAGGTTTGGTAATAGTAGAGACTGTATCTCGGTAACCTCCTCTCTAAACTATGACTCTGCTTCCCAAATTTCTTGTCTTAACCATTTGATCTCAATGATCTTTTCATAATGCAATTTGATTGCATTCCCACCTGTGGTTAGGCTTTGTGCACTTACAGTTAGATCGGAATCGATCTTTGCAATCTTGTCATTTGTATCCTTTGTAAATTTCTCTAAAGTGCATAGCTTTTGTATTAAGGAAACAACTTCAGTAATGATTGGATCTAATTCATTTGATAACTCTGAAACCTTTACCTTATTTTCTACCACTTCTTGGCTGATCTATTCTGTCAATTTGTATTGAAACTTATGTTCTTCTCTCTCCTCAATTGCCTTTTTTGCATCTACATTCTATGTTGTGATGGCTTTGGTGAGGATGGAAAGTTGATCTATAATGAGGACATTGTGATCAACATCTATACCGGGAACTATCTAGCTTAAGATGTCCCTTGTGTTCTCCAATACTAATGAATCTTGGTGCTACTTCTTAAGCTTCTCTTGCAAAGCTTTCCTTTGACAGATTTCTCCATATTCTTGGAGTGATTCAAAATCTAATGTAGTTGGGTCACACTTCGGTATTTATATGATTTCATCTAGTGTGACTTCCAACTTGTACTTCTTTGTTTTCTTCTTCTTCTTTTGTGATGCACCTGTATGCATAACCAAAGCCAGCTTCTCTACTTGGTCTGATGTGCTAGAGGAAGTTTTTTGTGGAATTGTACCTTTTTCTTGTTGCTCAGTGTTTTCTTGTTGGTTGTCTAAGGACGTCTCCTTATCAACCTTTGGTGTATCTAGAGCTTTTCCTTTGGTGTCCTTCGGTGTGGTATCATCTATCTTATCTTTCTCACCCTTCTCTTTTTGCACTTCTTCTTTATCTTTCTCTTGTGCATCTTTTTCAGTGTTGTTTGAATCCTTTTGTTCTTCACCAATGAAGACATGTTCATCGGTTGTATCCTTCTTTTCATCAGATGTATCTTTTTTCTCATTATTACCCTTATCCTCGGGTATGCTTGCATTGAGCTTTGGTATCTTCTCCTTTTGTGAGATTATATTGATTTCTTGAATCAATTATGGCATCTAGCCCGGTATGTGCATTTGTGCAGCATCAATTATAGTGTCATGTTTGTCGGTTTGGTCCTTGGCAATAGTGACATCTTCATCTTTCTGAATTTCATTTGAAGGATCATCAATGATGTCAATAATGGTATTATCCATAGCATTGTCTGACCATTTTTCATTAGCAACATCCATATCCTTATTGCCTATTGTGGTCAATTCTTCTTTGTCCAATTCTACATCAGTGATAGTAATTTGTTCGGGGCTTGCCTCTTCAGTAGGTCGATTGAGTATTTTACTCCAAGTTTTACTATCCTTTTCTAGCTCTATAAGCTTGCCTTGTAGAACTTTGTAAGCTCTCATCTTGGGTGAGAACTCCTTTGTATGTTTCTCCATCATCTCCTGGATTTCTTTGATTTTTGATTTGGGAGGCATAAGAGAAACTAGGACTCTTTCCCTTATCTCATTTTCATTCTTTAATGCATAAGTCCATATGGAAGATAATCTTTCATGTAGTGTTTTTGGCATTTTGTCATCAAATTGTACTGGTACATATTTGAAGTTTATCATTTCTTTTATCAGTGCTTGTTCTAATGATCGAGATATAATGTTAGCCACTTTCCTACCTTGGTGTCGGTTAAGCCACCTCTTTTTGCAATTGACTCACATATCTCCTCAATAGTTTCAGGGATCTTAGTCTTTTCTATTTGGACAGATTCATCCCACTTTATGTTCTCCATGTCTTCATTATTTAGGATTAGCTTCCTTCTCCTCTTTGGTGCTTTGGATTGTTTGGTTGGAGGTTTTCTCTTATATGTCCTCACTTGACCTTTCTTTATAGGTGAAGGACTTGTATCCTTTGTTGTCTGACTCCTTATCCTTGTTGTAGCTATAGTCCTAGGCTTCTTAGCTGGTGGAGGTAATGGTGTATCTGACTCTGTAGAATCTGAGTCAATTTCCTTCTCATCTTCACTGACGGGTGACTGACCCTTGATTTCTTCTTTTGTTACTGACAACCTTTTCCTTAAGTTCTTGACCATCTTGTCTTTCTTCCTATCAATCTTCTTTACAACCAAGCCAGTTTTAATCCTTTCTTTGGCTTCTTCATAAGTTCCAAACTTATATTTTGTTTTGTCTAATGGCTCATTTATTAATGCCTCAATTGCATTATATGCTCAATTTATCTTCACCTCATATTCAAGTGGACATAGCCATGCTATCCTCGGTACAACTGGCTTGATGTATGTATAGTCAGTGTCTACCATAAAACATATATCAATCTTGAAATTTTCAATTAGTTGTTCTAGGATCTTTACTCTCTTCTACATTCTATCCTTGAATTCAGCAAATTATTCATCCATGACTGATTCAAAATTATCTCCTAGTGATTTTATAAACTCACTAATCTATATGGTCACTGGTCTTATAGTGTCCCATTGCACATCACCTATTGATGGGAAAGATTCTTGGAAATAGATGAATATGCACATGATAAGTGAACCAAACTTACATGAATTTGACTTTGCATTTCTTATTGTCTTCAAGTTCTCTTCTAGCTACTTGAGTAGAAATTGTGACAAATCCAAATGAATTCCCTTCTTGAAAATATTGTATGTTGTATCCACTACTTTAGATGCAATTCTTTTCATCATGCTAGCTTGAAAGAAATTGTATCCTAAGACACATGCTCCAAATTTTAGTTCATCATTGGTAATGATGGATACCTTAAGTCCTCTTCCATCACATTTAGCTTCTATGTTCTTCTAAATGTCATCTTTAGGTGGGTGCTTCAATACCTTTACCTTATTGATTATGGAATAACTGGTAAGAGTGTGTATTACATCCCTGGTTATTGGTTTTGGCTCATCCAGCCATAACTTTCGGTCATGTATCATACTTAGTACTAACCGAATCCATTCGGTCTTGAACTCCTTCGGGAACCATAAGGCATTTGTGATCCCTTTTACTTCAATGTGCTTGTGCTCATCCTTGATAGTTCCATCATTGTTACAAAGCTTCTTGAAAGCTTGCTCAACTTCTAGGTCTCCAATCTCTACGATCTTGCAGTGTATGTATGCTTGCACATCTTTGACAAGAAAAACCCTAGCTGGTATTCTTGAGAATGCTCTAACATTGTCAGGTTGTGAGGAAACCTATGGGCATACCTTATAATGTGGTTCCTCACAGGTTGAGTTCTTAATAAGATTGATCTTGTTCTTCTTAAAAATCTTCAACTTAGTAGTTCTTGATGTAGTTGCCATTGATTCAGAAATTAGGGCTTTCTCACAAATGATAAATAGAGTTTTTGATTTATGATGGTACTTACTTTTCACCTTTGTAGCTGTGAGTGATTTTCTTGGAGTGTTGTAAATTGGGTTGGAGTTGCTCTGCAATGTTATTGCTTCATGCTCTAGTTTCACTCTTGTCACTTCGCTCTAATCGCTTGGTGAAGAATGAAACCCTTCTATTGTCTATTTATAGACTTTTCCCTAAGTTGAATCATTAATTCTCAACCACTCCTTGGTGTGTGAAGACAGAGTCGTCGGGTGATACACTAACTTCTTTTTCGGTGATAACGCGATGCTTCAGGCAGTCATTTTAACTTGTTTCATTCACCAATGAATTTTGGTGTATAGAGAAGACAACTTTGTCAACTCACATTATTATCGATGGACCTTGGTTTACACTAGAAACATTAGCCTTTATGTGTTGACCGACGATTCTCAGTAATTATAGACAACTTAGCCTTATAAGTACACCGATGCATTTTGGTATGTATTGACCGATGAAATTAAATTCATAGAATTATAACAAGTACTACCATAGTGCATCTATAATCATGATGATTTGGTATTTTAACTATGTATAATGGAACTGATGCAAAATATGACTTTGTGTAATGCAGTTCCATACTTACTTTCTCTGCTTAGGTGTGGGTGGTGATGTCACCAGATCCATTGGATAAGGTGTCACCAATTGCATTGCTCATTCCAACTTCATCAGTGGTTGTGGCTTTCCTCCACATTTTGTTTCTCATCTTCCTGATGTCCTCAATGGTGTTTCTATTGGCAAAGGTGCTAGTCTCTATCATTCGGTCTCTACAGTCTTTCTTGAGATGACCAACTTTATGAAAGTGTAAACATGTCATTCTAAGATTTGTCCAGCCTTTAGGATTTCTTTTCCATTGTTTCATATAGTTTGCAGCAATGTGACCAGATCTTCCACATGTTGTACAATTTTCCCAATTGTTGTAGTCCCAAACATACTGGTTACCAACTCTTTTTGGTTGATAGGCAGTTTCTTGACCTTTAGGCTTCCATGCTTGCTTTTTCTTTTTCCAGCATTCAAGAGTAGTGTGCCCATGCATTTTGTAAGTAGGACAATATTTGTCCATGTAGGTTTCCTTCTTTGGTTGTTTCATCTCAGACTTACATTCATATGCTTTATGTCCTTTCTTGTTACATTTATAAAAATTCCTATGAATAAAGATGTGGATTTAGGAATACCTTTCATTTTGCTTCTACAAACATTTGATGTGTGGCCTTGATTTCCATAATGATTGCATGTCATCTTTCCTGGTCTTGGATTTGCATAGACATTCTTTGGAACAACTTGATTGGGTGATTCTCCATTCTCGGTATAGCCTAGTACGGTGTTGTTGTTGGTTCTCCTTTGTCCATCAAGAAAATCATTCATTCTTTTATTGCTTTCTTCAGCTGTCTTGATTATTTCATTATGCTTTTGCTGAATTCTCAGTTCTTGTTTTAGCTTTTCATTTTATTCCCTTAGCTCACCGATAGCTTCTATTCTTTTAATGAGTTCTATATGCATTTTTTTTGCCTCTTGACTCATAAGAATAATCTGATTTATAATCTCATGATGACGTTTTGTAAGTCTTTGCATTTTTTACTCTTTCTCTTGTAGTTTTTTAGTAATCTTCCTCTTGTCATCGATAGCTAGTGTTCTTTCTTGCTTAGCTTGTCTAGAATTATTCATGACATCAATCATTCTTACCATTTATGTCTCTTGACTGATTTGAAGAGATTTCACTTATCTATCCAGATGTTGATTGATTTCATTTAAGCTTGTGATGCTTTCTTCTGATGTGTTTGATGCTTTTCTAGTTGTTGATCCTAAAGACTCAAATAGATCTGGTATCTCTTGTTCATGGTAGTCTGTTTCATTATAGCAAGATGCCATAATCTTTCTTTCATCTAGCAGTTGTCTCATCTTGATTCTAGCTTCTTTATACTGCTCATAGAAGATCTGAATTTCTAGCTTCTGATTCTCAATACTTTTGTCAAGTTTGTACTTATCCATTGTATGATAATTTATCTTAAGTCTTTAAGCTTTCCAAATAAGAGATCTAGCTATGATACCAATTGTTGGAAATAATGGACAGTGTGTACTGAGAGGGGAGGGGTGAACCAGTACCTCTAAAACTTTTATCTCTTTTAACTTTTATCGATTATATAATCAATTGCATAACCAATCATCTATTTTATATTATCTTTGTGTAAGATATATCAATTCTTAAACTTTAACAAACATGTAAACATTCATGAAAGTAATTGACTCATAACACAAGATATGGTAATGCAGAAAACCCTTGTTAGAAGGTAAAAACTACGGTGGGGATGGTACCCACAAAATCTTCACTATCTGTAGATTGGAACGGGTCGGTTAAGGCTTACAATTTGATCACTTCTGATGATCTACTCTGTTAGGAGTATTATGTGGAGACTGGTTAAGGTCTACTCTGCTAAGAGATTTAGTAACACTATTTAGTGTATACGCGGTTAAGAGATTTACAATAGGATTTTTAAATCCACCTTTCTTGAAAGGTTTCTTCTATTTACTACACTTGTTAGAATGCAGACAAAAATACTCATTGACCTAAGTGTATGCAATCTAACAACTATTGATTAAAGATTCATTACAAATCACATATATAAATGTATAACCTAATGTGATTTATTGATACCTCTATTGCTCGATAGCCCCTGTTCTTGGTTTTTGATAACCAAATTCATCTTTTTTTGTTCTGCTTCTTGAAATTCTCAGTATGATCCTCTCATCCATATCAAATGAATGATTACAACATCTATTTATACAATAGATTGACCTAATTAAGTTTCACGTATTACAACTTAACTCTATGATCAAAGGTTTACAACTTGACCTTGATCTCCTAGTTTGCATGTTTTTAATCAGTTAGACTGATTAAAACAATTACAATAATGTTTCTTGATCCTCAAGAAATGGATTTAAAACAAATCAAAACTCTATAAATAAAATATAGTTGTTTTATCTGACATGGAATTCAAATCCACTTTTCTCAGGATATAATTGACTTTCGGTGTATGATGCTCGGTTTGCTCCGAAATCAGTTTGACTGTCTTTCATTGTTCCTTGGTTGAACTCTCTATCAGGTTCTTCTCTTGTATGTTCTCTCAGTTTGCACTATAATCTACTCGTCAGGTTCCTCTGTCAGTTTACTCCTGTTGGGTTCCACTTTATCATCTTCAGGTTGCATTTTTGGTTTACACTACAAAATTGTGTCCTCGGGTTTCTCCTTGCTTAGCAATTTTGGTTTGAACTAAAAACTTGACTTTCGGTGTAGTTTAACTGATGGTTCATTACAACTATTTTATCCTCATATACTAATGGAAAAAATTTATGTCATTAGGAAGCTATGTGGTTCACCATGGTTTGGAAGCTTTCTAGAGTTATGTCCCTTAGGACAGCTACATTTTGGAGTGCTTTGTTGAGAGCTTGCTTGTGTTGCGGGGATATGCTCAAAAGGTCGAACATAGATATCTAGATAGGTGTGCGCTTTAGGTGATCCACAAGGTTGGTCTATGGATCAGAGGTTGTTGGAGGATTATCTAGTATAGCAGATGTAGAAGGCACTCCTTGCAAGACAAATTTGGTACAACACATGGTGATAACACATTTAGCACTTAGGTCTCTGATAGTAATAGTAGTCATACGACTATCTAAAGGGTTGATGCAATTGATCATGTTATCAACATTAGCATAGGTGTAGTTTACTTGTTTTGACTATCCACCAAACGTGGAGGATTTCCCTTTGTTATGATCATGGAATGTATCATTGAATATTGTATGATCAGTGGTGCCTTTTGATTGGGTATTGGTGACATCGATAACCCCTACGTCAATCAGATATTGAATGGCATTTTTCAATCGATAGTAGTTGGGTGTCTTGTGTCCCTTACCGATAAAATTCCCAAAATTCATTATCATTGTATCACTTTGGTTTTACAACACCATGTTCATATTCTTTGAATTCAGGCAGAGTGGTAGTATTGGATTGTATCATCTTTCTTAAGCCTGATTCTGTCGAATCCTCCAATGGTGTGTAGTCTTGTTTAGGAAATGGAAACCGTTATGGGCATTGTGCGGGTGGTTGATTATTTAACACCACTGCTGCTTGGACCGGGGGTGGTTGGTTCTGAGTGTGTAATTGTCGTGTGTGCCCCATGGGTTTTTGGTTGGTCGTAGGTGCTCCTTGTAGTGACACCTTTGGTTGATCATAGTTGACTGTCTTTACATCAATGACACCATCACTAGTGACATTTTTGTTCTTGTTCCATCACTTGTCTTTATCCATTGCAATTTTGTTTGTGTTTTTCTGGGTAGGACATAAAAGGATACCTCTTTTCACCAGGTTTTTCTCACATCAAACTCCTTGTTTGATGAGTTTCTTTAAGTTAGGAGCCAGTTGAAATTTTGTGTTAAATGGCATATCTAGGATCACATTGTCAATGAACATGAATATGAGGTCTTTCTTGGACATGTCATATGTTATTCTATTCACAATGTTCTCCATCTTTGTATTTAATATCATAGAGGTCCTTGATGCTGACCTTGCGTTCGATATTGTGATAGAAGTGAGCAATAAAATTTTTGATCAACTCTCCCCAAGAAAAAATACCATGAGATTAGTGTGAGAACCATCCATTGCTGGTCCAACTAGACTTTGTGGGAGCATTCACATTAGGTATGTTTCATCATGTACGACCTTGATGCAACTAACAAAGAACTCTCTGATATGTTCAACAAGGTTGGTGTTGCCTCTGGATTTTTTGAACTTGGGTACCAAGAAATGAGTGGGAAATAGAGATATGTGCAATGAATGATCCAAGGGGTATGGGTACAAATCATCTGCGGTGTAGGACTTGGTTTTACCTCTATTTAGCATGTCTATCATTTGGGTTTGGAGACTTTTCATTTGCTGGATTAACATGTCTATCTGAGATTGAGGAATATTAGCAACATTGAGCCTTTGTGTCATGGTAGGTATGAGGTTGCACCTTTGTATCCCTTGAGTTGGGACATATGATCTATCCCTTGGGACTTGATATTGGCACCCCTGTGTTTGATTCTAATACTATGGCATTTGATTGGTCCAATATTGATTATGTTGTATTTGTTATTGGGGTTGTTGGGTTTGTTGTTGCTGTGGTTGGGGTTGTTGTTGTTATGGTTGAGGTTGTTGTTGTTTTTGTTGGGGTTGTTGTGATCCCTATAGAAGCAAAGGTGTAACCTTGGGTGGACATTGACTGAATGTCACACCCGCAGAGATGGATCCATGTGGGAGCCGTGTATTGAGCCCAAGGCTAGCAAGTATTGGCTGTAGTAGCAGAACAATCACAAAAGGGTTTCTAATTGTTTGAATAATTGAGGACATAGCATGAGAGCTTGATGAAAAAGGCCACGAGGCTAAGGCTTGAGGTACACTATTGACCATGGGTACACTTAGTTGGGAGCTTGTATTGGTTTGTTTGGATGATTTGCTAGCTTGATTTATAGAGCTAGTCTGATTTGACACAGTCTATGTTGATGTCATTGTCGTCAAAGATGGAAAGATTTGGGATATCACAAGTTCTGTATGAGAGGGTCGAGTGGTATTTTGACCCATGAGAGGGTTCTTAAGCCATATTGTTGACACATTAAATTCAGTAGGGAGTTTGACTCCCTTCTTAATCAACATGGCTAAGAATCATTGGGGATTTATCTCTACAACAATGTCAACAACTAGTGTGGAATAGATGTCTTGCTCTATGTATTCGAGATCCTCCTCTATGACATCGTGAAATAGTGTTGGTCTGCGGGGATTCTCAATGAAAAGTGCAAGACTAGTGTTTTGGAAAGGGTCATCCTCTCACTCTTGTTCCCATGGGGGAAATTAGTTGATATAGGACTCGTCGGGTTGATTCTTTGCGTTCAACCTAGTGTAAGGCCCTCCATAAGGTGTGTGAGACATAGTGTTGTCCATATTTTTTGACTAAAACAAGTGATATAAAGAAAATAGAAAAGGATAACCTTTCTAGGAGAGTCCAAGTTATGTTTGGACAAGGGTAATTCTAAGGACAAATGTTGATTTATCTTGATCTCAAAGACTTGGTGATGTAAGAATAGGATTTTTTGACTATTGCCTGGGACAAATTCACTGATAGAGATTGATGATTTTGAGATAAGGGGATCAAAATAATTGAGTCTGAACTTTTGAACTAACAATGTTTAGACAATAACTATACTTTCAAAGAATGGATGATCTTTAATGTTTAGATATTCACACAATATTCTTCCCATTTTTATGGGATGTAGATACTAATCTTTTACACCAAATGGGAAATCTTTCCAAGGTTTTTAGGTGAAAATAGATGCTCAGAGTTCTTGCCAAAGTGCGGAAAACTTCCACCAATTTTGGTAAAGTTATAGGTCAACTACGGTAATCAACCACTAATTGCGGTAATAAAAGGCTCAATTACATCAATAAAGGGTTCATTTGCTGTAAAACACTGTCAATTGCGGCAAGATGCAACAAAATGGAGACAGTCTAAAAAAAGATCTCAAATTGGATTATCTGTCTGATAAAATTGCTTTCTGGAACCAGGATTTTGATTGCAGAATATGTTTGATGTTGACAACCTAGACTTGAACACATTGGACTCGTTTTGATAGTTTTTGATGTTGGTTTTGCATTTTTGGAAATTGATCATAGAATAAGCACAATAGACAATGTGTTTTGTAATCTAGCATGTGTCTTGAGACGAGGAAACATAGATTAATCTAGGTTAAAATTTAGCTTCAAAATACAATATTATAGGCCTAATGCTTGAATGTTCGTTATCTCACATAGCCAGTGTCACACTACTAGGACACAAAGGTCCATGACGTAGGTGCCCGTGTTTTTGCAGTTGCCAGATATTGTTGTCATGCTAGTGAAGATCTCTTTCACTAACATAACGCCCTAGAACACATATTTTGGGAATCTTAGGGGGTAATTCTGCAACCCCTTGCACTATAATAAGGTATTTGTTCAGAGGTGAATCAGGTTGGCCTCTATTTAACAAGGTTGTAGTAGGGTCCGTGGCATCTATCCAATCGATTTGTATGTGTGTGACTCACTTAAGAGCCCAGTTGACCATGCTGACTACTTAGGGATATTCACTCGATCTAGGATATCATCAAAAGACCTCACCTAAACTTGGATAGATATAAAATGGAACTTTAGTTCGTGTATTGTTTATATATTGATCGGAAGGATTATCAGTTTAAGGTTGTTCTTCGAGGAAGAAGTGCATTCCCTAGGCAGGCCTTTCTAAAAAGTATAAAGGTTTTTAATCTAACAGATTTTGTGCAAGTGCACCAAGGACTCTAGACACAAGGTTAATCGATTAAACCCCAAAATTTCAAGTGTGAATTAAGCTAATCACCCATACAAGCACAAACGTTCAATTTTAAGCCCAAATTAGATGATGATTTGCTTGTTCGATTTTAATGCACCAAATTTCAAAGATTGTTTTCGTTTGTTCAATTCTTAACCCCACGTCAATTTTAAGAACCAATTTGGAAATGTGAGGTTCAAGATGTTTGCATACAATGTTTGTTTTAAGCACTAAAACACAAATGAATGATTTTTAGGTTGCTTTGTTAACTGTTTTCTCGCCACAAGTTGTCAAAAGAGTGATTAGTACCGAAATCATCTAATTAAGAGTTAAAGAATATCTAGAAACTCTAGAATTAATAACACCATTAAGAATAATTGTGACCTTGTACTTAGCTGTGAAACATTTGAGAGAATCAAGATATATGTTGTAAGCTTCACTTTGATCTTTCATTGCGATGGCCAAGATGGCTCTTTTTTGCGTGCAATAGTTAGTGGTTCTTCTTGTGGAAGCTCTTAGTGATCTAGCACCCGGAATGAGTCTGATTACCCTCTTGGCCATTAGTCATTGGTCAATCCTACATAAAAACTAAGAAAACAATTAGATTTTAACAGAAAAATAGTGAATTTGAATCAGATAAGCAATGATTTTGTCAATTACAGTAATGTTTTGTCAATTATGACAAAGTTCTGTTAGATGTGGCTAAATTCTTTTGATTGCGGTAAAGCACTTTCTGGTGCAACAAGATGTTGGCGATTGCGGCACGGATCAGTCAATTGTTGTAAACTTTGCTCGATTGTGGAAAACTGGTATCAATTGTGACATAGATCAGTCAATTGCGGCACATCGCAAGAAAACAAAGAACATAATAATGATATAAAAGAATTGTGAAACCCTCAAACTGATTGCGGTATTAAACCAGTTGATTGCAGCAGATTTTTGTCAATGATGGTAAAATACCAGTGATTGCAAAATTACAAGGATATTGAAAAAAACATAAAAAAGAAATTATGCAGTCGTACAGCCGAGGTCAAAAAGTCATGTCTATCACCTGCAAGTGATATTTGGGTTGTTTGATTCATGTTGGGTTCACCAAAATGTCACAACTCAATCCTATTTCCACAATCTTGAATTAATGAGGGGGTTAGTAGCACCGACTTGAGATGGGGAAAGAACAATCAATTACTACTAAGAACAAAACTACAGACAATGAAATGACAAGCAATAAAGGAGGAATACAACTAAATGCGAACCAACAAAGCTCAAATCTTCTATTGTCTCTCTATTCTCCTTCTGAAATGATGTTTGTGTGGTTCTTAGTATTGGTATGGGTAGCATCTATGACTTGGGAGGGTCGAGAATATGATATTGAATGTGTGATCGCAAGAAGGCTTGATGCTCAAGAACCAATCTGACAGAGTAATGGTGCACAAAATCTTGAAATCCTGGATCCCTGAAATGGTTATGAAGGGTTGATTATATAGAATAAGGAAATGATATGAGCGGTTGAGATCAATCCCAGAGACAGGAGGATAAACGGTTGAGATCAAAGGGAACTAGAGAAGCCCTCAATAAACTCCACCTCCTTAATTTGGAGAGAGGAGATAAAGTTTAGTTAACTGAACAACTGATTATGAGTTACCTTTTTAACTAAAGAGGTAATTTGGAGTTACCTTTTTGAACTGAAGAGGTAGGTGGAGTAATTCATGCAATCAGAGATTTGATCAAGAGTTCTCTTTTTTGAACTAAAGAAAGGATTTAATTGAATATTTAATTCATTTTTATAAGTAAAGTATTCAACATGTGAGATAATTGAATTCTTTTTGGTTTAGAATTGAATTATTGAATGAAATTAAATTAATTTAATGGAATTAATTTAATTAGAAGAATTAATGAATAAGTTTAAATATTTAATATTAAACTTTAGGAAATTGAATTTAATTAATTAATGGAGATTAATCAATTAAGGTTAATTAATTAAATAAAATTAATTATCTAATTAATTTTAGGGATATGATTAGATGATTTGGGGAATGAATTTAGAGGAAAATAGATGATTAAATAATGATTAAATAACTATTAATTAATAGATGAAAATTAGTATTTTAATGTAAGGTCTCAAGTATGTCCATTTTAGGGTGTCTACACTTCTATTTTGTCATCACTTGTGAATGATAATGAAAGATAAATCATTATGTATCGCTAATGGTAAGTATTGAGTTGTCTAAGGCTAGTTATTGATTAATAATAACTAAATGATAATGATCTAATGTTCCAAGGGTTATGTCTTATCACATTCGAAAGGCTACGATTCTTGAATTCATATGGGTATATGAAGTCAAAGATTTGTATTCTTAATAAGGTACAATAGATCATATAATATATTGGAGAACACAATAGCAAGTACGTTAGTCTATCAATACTTTATGTGTGTGTGTGTGTGTGTGTATACATATATATCCTGGGATTCATATATAAATACATTATAGTAAAAGTCTAATATATATCACACATCAACATTTATATTCACATTGACTTGAGGGTAAGTGCACAAAGATGGGGGACCAAAAGGGGGTATAAGATACCACTTTTTTTTTTTTTTTTTTTTTTCTGAAATCAACAAACTCTAAACTTCAATGAGAAATTGAGGATAGTTACACTCAAAATTTCAAAATATAACAAAACAAGAGTTGTTCTACTCTGAGATTAAGGCCCTCCAAAAGGGGAAGCACAAAAAGTGGTCTTATTTTTTATGAAAAAACATAACATAGTGTCTGGTGTGCTCCCCCTAAAATTTTAGCTTTTTTTAAAAAAAATAATCGCTCCAGTGAGAAATTAGCTAACACCACCTAGTTTATCTTGGATTTTTCAACTAATTTTTTGATGAAAGCATGATTTTTTACGATTTTCCGAAGTGGACACATTCTAAAAATGTGAAATTTATATGTACTCTCCCTAGAAATTATTGAAAACTAATTGAAAATCAATTTTTTTTTAAAGTGTGTAGAATGCAGTCCAGTTTCTGAAAATGTAATTTGTTTCAAAATTTGATGTACGAGCCAAAATCTAAGCCCAAATGAATACACGTTGGTTTTTGACAAAAAAATGAACATACTTACAAAATAAATTAGAGATGAAAAGCTTAACATAATGAGAATTCAAAATAAATTATATGGTTAGATAGCTAATAGAGAGATCTACAATATCATGTCATCTGATTTTATCGTTATTGAACCACGAACAAACCTGATGGGGAGTACACAAGAAAAAATATTATTTTTTGTAGGTTTTCTGGAAAACATGCCTCAGACCTCTTTGAATCCTCCAAGCCTTTGGGTTGGATCTCCAAATAAAATCCAAGCCTTAAGCTTCATAAACTTTAATCTTGTTCAAAGTGCGCACGCGCTATAGGGTGTGCACACTATGTAAATTTATGCTTTACATAGCGCGTACATGCTATGTAAACCATAACAAACTCCTTGAGAGAGAGAGACCCATTAATGACTCCTACAACTCCTTATGAACCCTTATGACCCCTTAGGAATCCTAAGATTACATCTTAGGGGTTTTAAGGTGTTTTAAGGGTCCTAGTACCTATTAATGGGTCCTACAACCCCTTATGACACCTTACAAACCATTAGGAAGCCTAAGAGTACATATTAGGGGTCATAAGGTGTCTTAAGGGGTCTTAGGCCCCATTATTGGGTCCTACGACCCCTTATGACACTTTATGGCCCATTAAGATGCATAAGAGTATATATTAGGGGTTGTAAGGTGTCTTAAGGGGTCTTAGGACCCATTAATGACTCCTATGACTCCTTATGAATCCTTATAACCCATTAGGAAGCCTAAGAGTGCATCTTAGGGGTCGTAAGGTGTCATAGGGGTCCTACAACCCATTAATGGGTCCTATGACCTCTTATGACACCTTACGACCCATTAGGAAGCCTAAGAGTGCATCTTAGAGTTTGTAAGGTGTCTTAAGGGGTCTTAGGACCCATTAAGGGGTCTTACAATCCCTTATGACACCTTACAACCCATTAGGAATCCTAAGAGTACCTTAGGGGTTGTAAGGTGTCTTAAGGGGTCCTAGGACCCGTTAATGGGTCCTAGGACCCCTTATGACACCTTACAACCCATTAGGAAGTGTAAGAGTTCATCTTAGGGTCCATAAGGTATCTTAAGGGGTCGTAGGACCCATTAATGATTCCTATGACTCCTTATGAACCCTTACAACCCCTTAGGAAGTCTAAGAGTTCATCTCAAGGTTTGTAAGGTGTCTTAAGGGGTCCTAAGACCCATTAATGGGTCCTACAACCCCTTATGACACCTTATGACCCATTAGCAAGCCTAAGAGCACATATTAGGGGTCGTAAGGTGTCTTAAGGGGTCTTAGGACCCATTAATAGGTCCTATAACCCCTTATGACACCTTACAACCCATTAGGAAGCCTAAGAGTACATCTTAGGGGTCTTAAGGTGTCTTAAGGGGTCCTAGGACACATTAATGGATCCTACGACCCCTTATGACACCTTATGACCCATTAGGAACCCTAAGAGTACATCTTAGGGGTCTTAAGGTGTCTTAAGGGGCTCTAGTATCCATTAATGGTTCCTACAAACCCTACTGACACCTTACAACTTATTAGGAAGCCTAAGAGTACATCTTAGGGTTTGTAAGGGGTCTTATGGTGTCCTAAGACATAGTAATATGTCCTATGATCTCTTGATGCTCATTAATGTGTACTAGGAACCATAAGATGTATTCTTAGGGTTCCTAGGGGGTTGTAAGGTGTCTTAAGGGGTCCTGAGACCCATTATGACATCTTACGATCTATTAGGAATCCTAAGAGTACATCTTAGGGGTCGTAGGACCCATTAATGCCTCCTACAACTCCTTATGAACCCTTATGACCCCTCAGGAAGCCTAAGAGTACATCATAGAGGTCATAAGGAATCTTAAGGGGTCGTAGGCCCCATTAATGACTCCTATGACTCCTTATGAACCCTTACAACCCATTAGGAAGCCTAAGAGTACATCTTAGGCATCGTAAGGTGTCTAAGACCCCTTATGACACCTTACAACCTATTAGGAAGCCTAAGAGTACATCTTGGGGCTTGTAAGGTGTCTTAAGGGATCATAGGACCCATTAATGTCTCCTACAACCCCTTATGACACCTTACAAACCATTAGGAACTCTAAGTGTACATCTTAGGGGTCGTAAGGTGTCTTAAGGGGTCGTAGGACCCATTAATGACTCCTAGGACCCCTTATGAACCCTAATAGGTACTCTCTCTCTCTCTCTCTCTTGTCACCCCTCACCCCCTTTTTCAATTTTTGTGTCTAACATGGGGCGTACGCCCTATAGTGCATTCACCTTATAGCACACACACACGCTATTTAAGAATATAAAAAATAGTAACAAAACTAAGAAACTCATGAAAGAGGCCCACTTTTTACTATTTGTTGTGTGATTTCTACTGTCTGTTCGACAAATATTCACTTTTCATGGTGTTGAAGATCACAAAGAAGCATATTCTATCAATTTGCAACACCTTTTTGCTTAAAAATCAACATCAAAGTGCGAAAGTCAATCATTCTTCTCCAAAATTGATTCATTGAGGTAAGTTTTTTATTTTTTACACATGAATTGTGAATAAAGAGTCTTTTTGTTTATAATTAATATGATATGGATTTGTTGAAGAAATAGTTTGACATATTGTAAGAGATTTATATTATAATTTGTCATACATTTCTATTATATTTTGAGTTAATATAATTTAGATTGATATTATAAAGTTTCACCTCTTGTAATAGATTGATATGTAATAATTTGAAAGTTATAATGAATTCATATGTAGAAATCAACATCATGCCAAGGAAATGAGCAAAGACTAACACTATAAGAGCATGAAAGAGATAAAGAGAAGAAAAGGGAAAGAAAGAGACAAATTCATGAACACAAAAAAATGCATAGCATAGAAGAAGATTCACCTTTGGATGACGAACATGAAACATCAATAGAAAGTAAGAGAGAATTGGAATTGGAAACAAAAAGGCAACGGATGAGAAACTTGCGTGCAACAAGATAATTGAATTATGAAGATGTGGGAACTTTGTCTATGAGTTCCCAAGTTGAAGAGAAACCACCATTCAATGTTGGAGACACACCCTTGCATCATCTTGAAGGCACACCATTGTCTTCATTTGAAGGTGTAGGCACACCATTGTATCATGTTGAAGGCACACCATTATCTACATCCAAAGGTGTAGGCACAACATCATGTCATGTTGAAGGCACAACATTAACATCTCAAGTTGGTGAGGATCCATCTTTCACATCTCAATATGAAGGCACATCATCTTCGGTTGAAGGTACATAATTGACACATAATGTTGTTGATGTTTGTAATGTTGAGGCCACTCAACAGTTAAAAATACCTCCTAGAATTGTTTATATAAGGCCAAAATATTTGGTTGATATTGATACTAACATTTTGCAACAAATGCCTGACAAGATTCCCAAGTGTACTTGTCAAAGATATGCTATCCATATTTGGAGATTTTTTTTGAGAATTTAAATATGATAGGAAGATGTCAACTATTTATCCAAATGATGATAAATCTAAAATTTAGGCCCATCATGAAGATTCTTGGGATAAGAACGATGGATGAGTCAAGTGAAAAATCTATTGTAAAGAATCTAATGACTGCGTATGAGAGTGTGGGTTCTACATCACGCACAAAAGATAGTAATGTTAAATGATGTGTACTTATATCAACAATAGTAAGCACTCAAATGAAGAAATATCGACTCATTAGAAAGATAAGCAAAGCATAGAAAATAAGTAGAAAGTCTCTAATGAGAGCTATGGGAAGGTGTCAAAGAGTGGAAGATCCAAACAATAATGAGTTATGGGAATTTTTTGGTAGACTACCGTGGAAAGATAAATCAATTTTTGAAGCTTTAAAATCCATGATTGAATACTTTTGAAAGAATAAAACACAAGTATCTCCCAATCAAAAATATTTTGTAAGGAGGATTGGTAGTCGAATTCACATTCCACATCTGAAAGCTTTTTTGGATTCAACTTAGACACAATTCTTTCCAAAATTTATACATATGTATCCTCAATTTAAAATTAGTCAAAGATATTTTGAAATGGATAAACCTTTTTATGTGAAGATAAATCACACACACACAAATTGTTTTTGTAGGGTACATATTGAATTTTCTAACCATTTTGATTTTTATGAGCATATATGTGCAGATTTACATTCTAACAATGTTTCATAGGATTGTAACATAAATGACCCACCTACATCTTCAAGGGAATTAATTACTACAATTTTATGTGAAAGAGTGGATGGTCAACAATTTTACAAGCTCTCATGCTTGAATGGTACATGCATAGATTGTGGTGGTTTGCAACATTTTCCAATTTGTCAACATATGGAGAGTACACATGCAATTGGGAATGAAAAAGTGGATTTTGGAAAATATAAGATAGTCTCATATGCTCTAAAAGATGGAAAGGAGGCTAAACGATGTGATTTAGTAATTGAAAAGATTCTAGTGTATTAGTTCATGGATATTTTTCATGATAACATTGTGTATGAGTATGCAAGGCATACACATAGAGCTCGACAGTTTGATATGCAATTCAAGTTGTGCAAGGACACATTCCCACTTGATACCATTGTTTCAATTGTAAACTTCATAGAGAACTACACTCTACAACCAAAAAAATGAGGTGCAAGCAAAGTATTATATCTCTCAACAAGTTTCTATATTTGTTCATATAGCATTTATGCATTCACCTAACAGTATAGAGGAGAACAGGAAGATATTGAGGGAGTATCATTTTTACATTAGCGATGATCATTCACATTCTATAGAGTTTTTACATGGTTTCTTTCATCTATTTTATGGTGATTTGAGTAATAGGAGCATATCATATCATCGACACATCATATGGTCAGACAATTGTGCATCACAATTCAAGAATTATCAGATGCTTTATTGGTTGAGTGGGATGCATACAAACATTGGTATTCAGCATATGTGGAATTTTATAGAGGCTGGTCATGGACAGGGAAACCACGATGGTGCAGGTTCATGTATAAAAAGGGCCTTAGCACATGAAGAATTAAATTACAAAGAACAAGAAACATTGTCAGATGTGAGATGTATTGTCCAGTGGTGTAATGCTACAATGGGTCCAGGTAATGAAGGTGAGTCTATGGTTCATATATTTTTTTGGTTGATGGATGAAACTAACATTACCCCATATGAGGATTGTTGTGCATTAAAAGGATCAAGTGAGATACACTCTTTTAGAAGATCTAATGCAGGTTCATGTATCATCCACACATGACATATGGCATGCTTTTCTTCATCATGCACAGATGAAGATTGGAATGGGTGTGAGTCAAAGGAATGGGTCGACAAATGGTCTACACAAATTTTGAGCCCACTTGACTCCTATCATCACCCAACCGCATTTCAATTGATACAAATGGAATAATCCATTGAATTTGACCATTTATTCTATCTAGTGCAACCGGGTAAATTGTCAACTCACAAATAGTCTCAAATTTTGTACTTTATCATAAGTATTCATTAAATTAATCTCCTCATTATGCTTCTATCATTGTAGACCATGTTTTTGTTGTTATTGCACCTGAAGACAATGATGAAGGGAAAAATTTTTATTTGTGTCATTTTGTTGAGGCCAAAAAGGAATTGGATCACTTGGTTACAAATGATGAAGGATTAGAATACCCTACAGGAGAAGTGGTTCTAACTGGTACATGGCTTAGACGGTATTGTATGAAGAACCCTAGGCTGTGGTTGTTCAAAGATTGGGAGACATGTAGGAAGATTCTTCATTATTCCAACCTTTTCATTGCATAAAATTTCCATTTAAGCATATATGGAGGAAAACCACACAATAAAACTCTTTGGAAGGTTTTCGAGTTAGAACATGAGGCAATACTTGGGACAATAAAGGGTAGGGCAGATCCAGCTAGTTCATTGGACTAAAAGTGAATCCAAAATGTTATAATGTCAAATCTAGTTGAATGTATGTGCATATAACATGTATATTTGTAAAGGAATTAATTCCCTTGAATCCACATTGGGTGGACTGTAAATTGCTCATGCATTACCCTGTATGTATAATGGGAAGTTTGTAAGATTTAATAACAAATTTTCTCTTTTATTTTTTGGGGCAATACCAGAGGTTTTCTCTTCTTGACTCTTTCCTCCTGGTGCTCCTAATGAGCTAAGTTGTAAACATATTTTTCATCATTAATTAAAAAAATATGTTCATGAAACAAATTCTAGAAATATATGTTAAGCTTATTGTCATGTTTCATGCTAGCACATTCTTTGCATATATTTATCTTCAAAAAATTCATTTAAACTATACCTTTCTTTTTCCTTTGATGGTATGAATAAAAAATCATCTAAGAATACAAGCATGTAATTAATTTAAATAATCTATACCAATAGTTTCATATTCTAGGTGAGTGCTAAGAATGACCCCGTTACAGTCGTGAAGTGACTCGAACGTTGCCGACCGCTATGGAGCCAAGTCTCCCTCAAGGTGCACCAAGAAACAAAATTAGCGATATTTAGGAGTTTGTTTCTCAAAGATTGTGAGGGGTATTGAAAAACCATCAGGTGCTACAAGATCATGTCATAGAGGTCTTCTATAACCTATCTTAGATTTAGGATATTCTCTTACGTTTTCATTTTTTGACCCCCCAATCTCGGTTGATTCAAAAACCTGCAATGTTGGGTAGTTGAAAGCTGAAACATTACATATCTTGAAAACCGCTCATCCTAGCATTAAACCATCTCTACAAAAATATCCATAATTTCAAGTTAATTCTATGAATGACCTTGTTATGGTTGTAAAGTGGCTCGAACATTGTCGATCACTCTAGAGCCAAGTGTTCGTAAAGGTGCACTGAACAACAAAATTGGTGATCTTCAGGAGTCTATTTCTCAGAGATTGTGATGGGTATTGATGAGTCATTAAGTTCTATGGGACCATGTCATGGAGGCCTATGATAACCTATCTCATATTTTGGAGATTCTCTTACATTTTCATTTTCTGACCCAATCTTGGTTGATGCAAAAACTTGCAATGTTGCGCGGTTGAAAGATGAAACATTGCATATCTTGAAAACTACTTGTCCTAGCATGAAACCATCTACACCAATAGCTCTAGAATGTCAGGTGAATGCTATGAGTGACCCCTTTACGGTCACAAAGTGGATCAAACATTGTCGAGTGCTATGAAGCCAAAGATGCACTAAGCAACAAAATTGGTGATCTTTAGGAGTTTGTTTCTTGGAGCTTAAAAGGGGTATCAACAATTTTTTAGGTGCTAAAAGACTGTATCACAGAGGCCTATGATAACCTATCACAAATTTTTGAGATTTACTTTTTCATTTTTGACCCATTCTAGGTTGATGCAAAAACCTACAATGTTGCATAATTGAAAACTAAGACATTGCATATCTTGAAAACTGATTGTCCTGGCATCAAACTGTCTCTGCCAATAGCTTCAGGATATTGGGTGAACACTATGAATGACCCTATTATGGTCTGGAAGTGGCTCAAACATTTTCAACCACTCTGGAGCCAAGTGTCCCTTAAGGTGCAGTAAGCAACAAAATTGACAATCTTTAAGAGTTTGTTTCTCAGAGTTCGCAAGGGGTATCAATGAGTCGTAAGGTGCTATGGGACCATGTCACAAAGGCCTGCTATAACCTATCTCATATTTTTTAGATTCACTTACATTTTAATTTTTTGACCCAAACTTTATTGATACAAAAACTTGCAATGTTGCGAAGTTGAAAGCTGAAACATTGCATATCTTGAAAAAAAATCATCCTAGCATCGATCTGTCTCCTCTAACACCTTCAATTTGATGTGTAAATGCTAGGAATAACCTTGTTAGGATTCACAATTCATTCAAACATTTGGGACCACAATGTACTAGTGCATCCCTTAACATTCTTGTAGTGCCCTAAATAGGTTTAGGTGGTCAAAATGCTCTAATAGGACTAAAACTGGGTAGGATTGATATTTTTTTATCTTATATGAACTATTATCACTTCATTAAGGTGATGGAATTTAAATTACAAATCTAGGTTTATGAAATGAAATATGCATATTCTCATTAAGTATGAATCATTCAGTAACAATATACATAGATACATGTGAAAGCATAAATATAAGGCATAAGCAATTTACAAAGCATAAGACATCCACATAAACATGAAGTAGTCTACATCAATACACATGACACATAAATTTCATACTTAAAATATAAACTATATATATTCATAGAGCATGAAGAAAAATATATATGTCTAATAATGTCATAGATCAAATATGTCTAATAAAGTTAAATTGGCTTCGTGAAATCCAAATGGATATAGAACATGTCACTTATAAAATATATAAAAAATATGTCCAGTAATGTCGTATTGGCATACAATGATTATCCCTAATCTAGTCATTTCCTGGAAGGGGAAGAAAACAAATCCCAGGTTATCTATGATTGTTGCATCGATGGAGATGCAATACTCTTCCAAGTGCGCTCACTAGTCCTCCTCTCTAGACTCTTCTACAACTCAAGCTGATAAAATAACCACTATAAACATCAATAACTAATATACATCAGAATTTAATTATACAATGACATAAAATAGAATATTTTCTTACTGCTACCAAATAGTCGCTATGTACATCCACTGAAGGGGCACGCTAATGATTTGAAGTAATGAGTCCCTACAACAATGATCAATATAATACTTAAAATACATATATGAATATCAATAAAAATTTCAATACAAACTATTAAAATAAAAATTATAATTAAGTAATCTCTTTCATACCTCGGTCAGTGCTTCAAAACTAGCTATAGTTGCAGTTATGTCATGATTCAAAGTATCACGAACAACGGGAGGAGTCTTTGCTATCAATAATTGAAAATGGAACAACAAGAGTATTATGTAGTTATCAAGAATACCTATAATATTTTACAACTCCACTAATTAATAAATGGTACCTCTGTGAAGGTGCCACCGCATCCTTGAGTGTGCGGTGTTGATGTCATAGCTCCAGCATTAAACTAGTGCACATGTATGGTAATTTATAAGAAAACAATTAATATAAGAATGTACCACTGAATTGTTAATTGTAATGCATTATTACAATATATATACCCATGGACTAAATGATGTCATCACAAAGCCAGGTGAAGTAATGTGGTCATTGCCATCACCACTTTGACTCTGGATTTTGATCATAATTTGTCTACTAATTTAGTTATTTATTTACTTATTTATTAAATATGATCAAGTAAATCAAATTAACATGGAAATAAATATACCTCAGTGAAATGTGAACGATGCCCTTCATTTTCTAATGTCAACGTCGATGGTCGAGCAGTGAACTAATGTACATGCACAATAAGTTATGAGAAAAACATCCATATAATTATAGAATAATCAAATGCATCAGTTAAAATGTTTTATTCGATAAATATTTGTGGAGTTGACGACGTAGTGTATAAGGGGTTTGGGGGATCATTTCCACTACAACCAACACTCTTTCCTTGAATTTTCATCATAATCAATAGATACTAATTTAATTATTCATTCATTTAAAAATAAAATATGATCAAATAAATTCAATGAACTTGCAAATATTAACATGTGTATCAATGCCAAATGTCGCATTGAGAAAATCATCAGTCATCAGTAGATCATCCTCTTCCTCTTTGTCAGCAGTACCAAATGTGCACAGGGATCCACAAGAATGACAAAAATGACCCCTCGCAAACTGACCATGGTCACCCTTGACTAGAGGATTGGCGCACTGAATGAGAGTCTGTGTTAGAGCACTAATCATGCCTAGTATGTCCACCTCCACATGTTCCTTCACATTAGAAGGAATATTGTTGTGCCCACCCATTAATTTACTTTTTAATCTTGATGCCAGAATATTTTGGTTATTTTCATGATGATTATGCATATTTTAGGATAATTTTATTGATCCCACACTTGCATGTGTATGGTTAGCATATATGTTTTATATTGATGTGTGGTGGGTTTATCTTACATCTATGTATGATGTGTTTGATGTGCTAGAGGACAAAGACATAGTTACTTGCATTGTGAGATCCACACGATCAACCTTTCCCTATCATTATTTTTCTATATATTATGTACATGCTCAGCTTTGTGATGTAGGTTTGCAAGTACTAGCCATCGACTTCCCTGAATTGCTAGGATGAGCGTGCCCTATCACATTATCTCAGTGGTAAGAGAGGGGAGATAACATTCAAGCCTAAATCCTAGCATAAGCCCTCATTTGTCCTGAAATAGTGGACAAGTATCTGGTTGAATACCTTCCCCAAATTCGTCGAGTTGACGTGAATTCATGAAATCTTGTTTAAGCATGCTTATGTTGTTGCATATTGTCTACATTTTAATTTGGTTAGATTTTAGTATGCATGCATGAAGGCCAATGTGGTATTTTGTCATGATGTAAGTAAAAGAGTAATTAAAGGTTAATTATAAAGTTTAAATAATTTAACCTTCTAAGAATAATAAAATATTAAATATACATATATTTAATTAATAGGGATTAATTTCTTAACATTTCCTTGGGATAGTATAGATCATTACTATATAGTATATATGTGAGTATATACACACACACACACACACACACACACACACTATACATCTACTTTTAATTTGGGTATATTCAGAAATACACAGACCTCAATGGAATCATTAGCAGTTAAGTGATCATAGGATAAAGTTATGTTTTTGTCTTCATGAATAGAAGGATAATAGAATACAACATTGGTATGGGGAATGAACTTATGAATTTGGACTAACCTTATTCTTTAGAAGCAATAGAGTTTTAAAAAGGGTTAAGGAAGTTTATGAAGGCTAACATATGAGATATGCCAGCATTTTGTTTATAGTTACAGTGTACAGGAACATACATAGATAAAGCAGCTTAAAATATGGTAAAGACATGATTCAAAGGTCATAATGGTGTTAGCAGAGAAAATGGAGATCCTTTATATCAAAAGGGCTTGATTAGGACAAGGACTTCAATAAACCATCAGGATAACGAAGTTTGTAAGATGTAGATGGTAACAGAATGTACGCATATATATGTCTACAAAACAAAACTGGATAGATCTATTTTTTGTAAATGAGGGAATGCCTTCATAAGTAAATGTAATTATAGTGATCTGGACCTCGGTCCCGGGCTAGACTGGAGGTTTTCTTCTACATTCTTTCCTACGAGTGCCCGCAGCGAATAGAGACTATGTACTTTTCAATTTATATATATATATATTTTTGGCTATGGCCTTTTACCGATAAAAAAAGGATTAATTAAATAATTATATTTATTAAAAGGGATTTAATTAAAAATCTAAAGATAAAGTTTGAAGATTTAATTAAATATTATGTCTAAATAGAAATTAAAAGGCATATTTAATATAAATAAATTATTAATATGCTACAAATATGATTCCTAAATAAAAATAATAATATGCAATATAATTACATTTAAATAATAATAATAAATTGAGTTTTAATTCTAATTAAAAATTGAGTTTTGTGGAGAATTGAATATTTAATTAAAGAAAAAAAAACCAAAAACAAAAACAAAAAAGAAAGAAAACAAAAAAAGAGAAGAAAAGAAAGAAAGGATATTTATTTATTTAAAAAATGTATGTATGTATGTATGTATAATACTTAATTTGAGAAAATAAAATAAATAAATAAATATTATTTATTTATTTAATATTAAAAAAAGAAAGAGAAAGGAAATTGTGTATTTATTTATTTTCAAAATAAATAATTAAATTGATTTTATTTAAAAAAAAAAAAACAAAAACAAAGAAAACAATTCTTTCATTTATTTTTTTCAGGGTTAAGTTTTTAGGAAGTTGTCCTAGAAACCCTAGTTAAATAGTTTTTATTTATGAGAGGATTTTGGTCATTTTTTAAAAAGGGAGGACAGAGAGTTTTCAAAATACAAGTTTTAGGAGACAGGTTATAGGTTTTGCATGGAGATGTTCCAGGTTAAAGAATATATTTTTTAAATCTTGGGAGTGAAGTCTGCTTTTTGGTTGTTGTTGTTGTTGTTGTTCTTCTTCTTCTTCTTCTTCTTCTTCTTATTCTTAGCAAGTCTACCTAGCGTTCTCAAGGTAGGAGTTTCTAAGTCTTTTTGTAGTTTCCGTTGGAAAGATTATTTTCTCTGTGCTTTCTTTCTTGTGATTTGATTTTGAGTTAAAATTATTTTAATTTCTAAAATAATTTATATAGATGATTAGGGTGTTCTTGTGAGTTATGTTTATGGCATGTTTGGTATTCTATGAGAATTTATATGGAAACCCTAGGACAAAATGATTTAAAAAGGATACATTTGTGTTGTATATCCATTAAGGTTTTACCAAATTGTACAAATTTAGTTGCATAAATTTAAATTGTATGGAGGAATCCTTTATTATTAACTATGTGTATTATAGATACCTGTATGTAAGGATATGGGTTTGAAAACATACGTTTTTGGATTAGAGTTGTGAAGAGTCAGAGTAGGGAATAATTTTCATTTTAGATGTCAACTTAAAAATATAAAGACACTTTAAGATACCTATTTTGGTTTTATTTAACATATATCAAAGAAAAATAAGGTTCCTTTCTACGAAAAGGGTCAAATATTGGTTGTTATAGTGAAATTAGGCCTATTTGAGCTTGATTTTTCAATCAGAGTCCAACACACATTCATCCATAACTTTTGCTAATTACATAATTAGGAAAATCTCTTCAGTGAGATTTTAACTAATACTATTATGAATATTTTCACTAACTTTTATAACGATCCAATGGTGCAAAACAAAGTTATGGTATATTTACCAAACTAGTAACCTTCATTCCTAAACAAGGATGTTAGAGATATTTAGTTTTTACACCATTGAATTGACCTTATCTTTAGAACTAGAAAGAATGAAAAATATATGAAATTAAATTATCTTTCTAGAAATATAAGTTGTAGATCCGTATAATTTCATATGAGATTATACCATTCAAATTACCGATTGATGTGCATAGAGGAAATACGGAAAAAACTCATTGTGATTAAGTTAAAATTGTTAATAAGTCTTATTAATTAAAAAATTAATCAATTTGAAAATTATTAAATAATTAATATGACTGATCTAATAAATTTACAATTTAATATTAAAGATCATGGAGATTCACTAAAACACCATATATGTTCCATATGCGTACTTTATGTTATTAACTAAGTCATTTATGACTTACGAGTATTTTAATAAATATAATGATGTTATATAAATGGAGTTAAATAATATTTCAAATTCATGCATGCCTTCTCTCATGTGATCATGGTGTTGTTAAGTGTCAATGTGGGTAGGTTTTTACCCTAGGTGGGTTTTGTCTTCGGACTTGTACTATCTTACGATTTTATGCCTTTTTGCTCTTTAGTTTTCATATTGTGAAAAGTTTATAACCATTTTCATGTCTCAATTGGTTCTAGTATGGTTGTGTTACATCAATTGCTAATGTTTTGTCTTCTCTGAGTCTCCAATGATTATGTTATTTAACCACAAAGAGGTGACGACCACTATTTGAGTCCTAATTATCTTGGTCACCTTGTTTCTACTGTTATGGTGGTTCTACATTCTGATTGTTGATCCTTGTGGATTATGTTACTCCATGGTTGGAGATAGATTATATTGATATTTTTATGATCATCGATCTTGTGATGTATGTGAGTATTGGTATTGGTTATTGAGATGTCTAGTATGGGATGGACAGTCTGGATCCTTGTATAGGATGTGTTGTTCTTTGTATGCTCCAACATTTGCATTGACGATTTCTATGACTTAATACTTTATGCAAAGTCTTTTATGGTTTTGGCTTTGTCTTCTTTTTGGTCCAATGGATGGGAGAATTACGGTAGGTTATCTAGGAGCGTAGAGGGGAAGTGACTTGAAATGGGGGGCCAGGGCCCTAAGAGGCTACTAGGGTAACTCATTGTAAGTTGACTTAATAAGTGATAAATTAATAAAATTATTTGAGAGAAACACTAATAAGATAAATATGTTCCTCATCCATGCCTTGAGTGCTAGTACAGGATAAAGATGGGAGTGGGAGAAGATTCTTGATCGAGGTCTTGCATGGTTAGAATCCTTGTTTGTATGAAAGGATTACCGAGCCACATAGAATCACTTGGGGGATAGGGTCTAGAGGGGATACTAGAGTAACTCAAGGGTAGACTTATTTGATGACACTTCTCTATATGTGTTCTAGGTTCCTACGTGAGTATTTGGTACACTTGCTTTGTCTCTTGATCTTTCATACTTTTAACCTTGAAATCATCTTGTTACCTTTTTATCTGGTTTACCTTTGCATTAGTCTTTCTTGTTTGGTTGTTTCCCATGTGTGTGGGAATTTTGTTATCTCCTCAGTATGGTGGGAGTGGACCTTTGGTTTCACATGGTTGGGTGGTAGTGATTCTTATTACCATTGAGATCTGACGTTTGTGACTCTTGCTTGGATGATCTTTGTTGTAGTTGTATCTTCTTGTTCTTTGTTGTTGGAGACTTTCTCTTATATTTCTTATGATGTATACTTGTATCACCATATCAGTTATGATATTCTTGGATATTGTATCGTACTTTGTATTAAGTTTTATTACATACCATGTGACTTGTGCAGTGGATGTTGGTTCATTATGTATACCTTATGATATCAATTGTATCTAGGTTTCATTTATGAGATGATGTTCTTGTTATTCATTTTAATTATATGGAGATTTTATATTGTTTATTGTATTTATTGGATTAGTTAACTTACATAATTCTACGTCATGGAACCTTCATGATTTTTAATCTATAAATGAGTTACATTTATGAGTATGTATTATCTTATGTTATATTTCTTCCGCATTTTCATTCATTATCAATTGTAAACTCTTTTAAAAAAATCATTCTTGTAAATTTAGTATTTTGTTTAAGGTTAATTTCTCCTCGGTTCCCTGGTGGGGCATTACAAATACTAACATGATCCACCAGTGGCTTGCCACTAGGAAACCTAGGTGCATTATGGTCATGACGTGTCATAGGTCTATCAAATGATGACCCCCCACCTCTACCCTGAGACTCTAGAAATTCAAAATAATTTGGCACCTCCTTTAGGAAAAACTCATAATAGAGTTTCCTCAGGAAATAGATAAGAACCTCATGATTGTTATAGGGAGGAGAATCAAAGACCATCCACCATCTGTCCCAAAAGTTTATTTTTATACCTTCATTCAAGCACCAATGAATTCAGAACCTCTTTGTTGTATTTTTAAGAGTTTCACTTTCCCCTAGATTTTTAAAGAGTTTACAAATGTCATCTTTTGTGATTTGTTTCTTTTTTAAGCCCTCATATGATAATTTATTTGCATAATATTGTTTTTATTCTTCTCTTTTGTCATGCCATAAATTAAGTTGCCCGCTAACTGAACCTACATGGGTCAAGATTAATTCTTATGATTTTGAAAGTGTTTCCCTTCTAGGATTTGTATCAATAGAATCTTTTAACCTCCTAATTAAAGATTATATTTCTATTTTCCCTCTTTCTATTTGGTTAATCAAATTTTCATATGTTCCAGGAGGAGGTTTCTCGATTGGTGGAGGCAGTTGAGGTTCATTTTCTTGGTTATTTTCAACATTCATTTCTTCATGAGGAGAAGATGAAGGGTTTGGTTGAGGGTTTTCTTTGGGGAGATCATTCCTTCTTGGCATTTGAAAAAAAAATATTTTAAAAGTCTAATTAAACATAAAATTTAAGAAAAGAAACTTTGACAATTAAATTTGATTTCAAACTGAAAATTAAACTCAAATTTCAATACAAATAAGAGAAATAGGTTGCAGAATCACTTACCTCTTCTTCTGGTTCAACCTTGATGATATTATGGAGCCATTATTTGCTTTGATTTGTTGAAGAAAATACATAAAATGTATTATGTACATGCTCTATTGCTGGTCTCTTTGCTGAGCCACGGGTTTGAAGGAGAAAATGAGCCATTTTTGTGGTTGCATAAACTTTATTTAAAACCTAATAGCGCGTGCACGTGCTATGGTTTGAATTTCCCAAGCCTAAGGCTTCGGCAATCCAAGCCATAGTGTGTGTGTGATATAGAATGTATGCGCTATATCCTGCACACACTATGTGCTTTTGGGGGACCAAAAAAGGATTTGGCACCTTTTTGGTCCCCCATCTTCATGCATATACCCTTGATATATATGTTCTATGATTTTATTCATTTACAGTGATAAGAAAGAAGTTTAATATATTATTCAAGATCAATATCAATCTATATATTCAAGTAATACAGAGGTATACTTGTAATTATATAAAATTTAAAATTGCTAAAGTTTGATACAAAATTAACATGGTATCAGAGCCAGTTTTAAAAAGATCTAAACCAGATTTGGAATATTAGAAATTAGATATTTGATCACTCTCCTTAAAATATCCTACTGTCAAGATGGTGAATGAATTCAAAGGTTGAGGACAGACTTGAGGGTGCTTCAAATTTCACATCTTGGAAGTTTAGAATGATGGTTTCCTTGGAAGAAAATGACCGGGATGGTTTTGTGCTATAATATATTCCTTCACCCACTGATGAAAATGAGTTAGCACAATGGAAGAACAATAACGTTAAGGGAAAGAAGATGCTAGAAGATTCCATGAAGGATAACATTGTGCCTATCATCTCTAAAATTTAGACGGCTAGAGAAATGTTCATGACATTAGAACATATGTATGAATTCAATAATACAAGAAGAGCACTCACATTGAAGAATAAATTGCATCACATCAAGATGGTTAAAGGAGAATCCATAATTTCTTATTTCATGAAGATTATAGAACTAAGAGATCAAATCTATACCATTGGACATCTTGTTGATAGAAAAGAACTATCGATGTTGGCTCTAAATGGACTTCTTGATTCATGGAAATCGTTCATTCAATGGATTAGTGCAAGATCAAAATTTCTGAAGTTTGATCAGTTGAAGGAAGATTGTATACAAGAAGAATCAAGATTGATTACAAAAGGAATTAGTTAAAATTATACAAATGAAGATATTCACGCTCTTACCACTCACTCCTCAAAGAAGAAGGGTAAGAAAGGTCAATTCAAAAGAAAGAAAGATAAGGAATTCAATAATGGTTTGACATTCAAAAGAATAAAGGATATGTCAAAATTATGATGTTTTAGATCTGACAAATATGGTCACTATGAAATATTGATGAAGGGTGCTCCCCTTAATGCCACAAACATATAACAAAAATAGAGAAGCAACAATAATTTGCAAGAACAGAAAATGGGCTTCTTATTATCTCCACAAATGTGGAATTACAAACTTTCAGAATTACAATATGCAAAGCCACATGGGCATTCCCCTTACAATATTCTGTAGGACAAAGCCTCAAATTATTACTGAGATCTACCCAGAACTGTCCCGAACTACCTAAGACAACACTACGAGCCTTCTTTATATAGGCAATTTCCACTGCCCGAGAAGGTTTCAGAAATTTAGCCCTTAGGGCCGACAAAACTTAGAATTATTTTATTTTTCAATTTAGTACATCAAAGTTGGCTCAAAATAACTTTTGAAACCCGAACAAAATTTTTGAAGGAAAATTATTTTCTGCTATTTCAGGTGGCCCAACTTTCAGAGACCATAAGTCATCACCAGTTGACCCAATTGACTATTATAACCCCATTTCAGAAATGCCATGAAGCGCTCTACAACACCTAAATTTTAAAAGCTTCATTTAACCCAAGTTTTGACCTCATCCAGGGCCTCTAAAGCCTTCAAAACTGAGCTCAAAGTTTCTGTACCCTGTTTTCAATATCGAAATTTTTTAATATTTTCAAAACTAGACCTGATCTAGCCATGAAACTTTACTGACAGGCTGACATGACTGAGATGAACCTCCAAATGCAAAATCAAAACATTCCGAGATCGTATGACCAACTTACTAAAAATAGCAAGTTTCCATAAAAAGAAGCTCTGCACAAGGTAGCCCTTATTGAAAAGAAAATAGAAATATTTTTGGGTGATGCAAGATTGCCCTTATACCCAGGATGCTCCTGCATCAGACACCCGAGGTAATTTGAGAAGTGAACCTGTCACAACTCAGGTGTGTAGAGGAAAACCAAGATGGTTAACCTCCTCCCTTGTCAGCCATGATGAATCTTCAACAGGTCATCCTTTCCACTTGACCAGATATTCTTCATATGTCCTGTTCCTTTTGCTTCTACAAACACGACTGTCCAGTATGTCTTCAATCTCCTTGGTATCTGAACTACTTGCTGGAATACTCCACTGTGCCGCTGTGATCTCATCTTCAACACCTCCTTCATGATATTCTGTCAAATCTAAAATGTTAAACACTGGTG
>MU227814.1:1467272-1478149 GCA_018584345.1 Thuja plicata | reverse complement strand
CCATCTCTTCTGACACCAAATTGTCAGTGCTTCCACTATCAATAATCACATCACAACACTTACCCTCACACTTGCACCTGGTGTGAAACAGGCTCCTCCTTTGTTTAGGTTCATTCTCACCACTCAGTAGGACTCTTTTGTTAATCAGTGTTTCTCCTCTTTTAGCATCTTCAAAATGTGATGATCTGGCATCTTCATCTACATGTACAACTCTAGCCTGGCCTTCATTTCTCCTGTGTGTTCTTCCTTGGCGCTGAGGACATTCAAATGCCCTATGACCTTCTTCTCCACAGTGAAAACATGTTCCACGAAAGCCTCCTCTTCCAGATCCTTGTCCTCTTCCTCTTCCTCTCTGATCTCTATTATTCTGATCTTGGAAATGATTGAAATTGTTTCCTCACTAATTTTGACTGTTACTGGCCTCATCCTTCTTTTTTAGATCTTCATTTCGGCCACCATATGATCATCCACTAGATCTTCCACCACGACCTCTTCCATTTTGTCTGCTCTCAAACTTCTTGTTCAGCTTTTCCTCTACTTTCAAGGCAAACTGGTATGCCTCCTTAATACTATTCATTCGAACCAGATTCAACTCCTCCTGAATGCTTGGCCTCAACCCATTAAGGTAACAGGCAAATTTCTCCTTGTTATCTTCTATATGGCCTGTTCGGATGAGGATTCGAAAGAACTCCTCCGTATACTCTTGGACAGATTTTTCTGCTTGCTTCAAACTTTGCATTTTCTTTAGTAGGTCAAGCTCATAATCAACAAGAATGAACTATCGCTTCAACTTATCCACCATCCGATCCCATCTCATGATTTTATCCTTTCCTCTTTGATTTCACTCCAATTGGATCTCCTGCCACCAGATCTTCACATGACCCTTTAGTCTGGCCTTCACAAACTTGACCCGATCAGGATCCTCAATATCTTCATACTCAAAATATTCTTCACATTCATTAATCCAGTCAATCAACTCCTTTGGGTTAAGATTCCCTGAAAATGTTGGAACCTCAATCTTAGGTCTTTTTTCAATCTTAGAAATAGCTCGAAAAAGCCTTTCTTCTTCTGGATTCAAAAATTCAACTTCTTCTGGATCATCATTTCCTTCTTCGGCTTCATCCTCACTTTCGTTTCTAACATTAAGATTCATTCCTCTGTGAATCTCTTCTTGCAATGCTCGCACTTGTCTCTGGACCTCTATAACCTTAGGTGTCACAATGCCATCTCTTCCGCCACATTCCCTTCATAGAGGCATTCTCGCGATGCGCGCTCAAACCCTAACCACGGTCCTACTGTAAACTGCCTCACAGTCGGTGATCTGTTTACACAAAAAACCCTGACCCACAGTCCTGGTGCAAACTGCCTCACAGTCGGCGATCTGTTTACACACTCAGGAACTCCTGCTCTGATACCACTTGATGAAGGGTGCTCCCCTTAATGCCACAAACACATAACAGAAACAGAGAAGCAACAATAATTTGCAAAAACTGAAAATGGGCTTCTTATTATCTCCACAAATGTGGAATTACAAACTTTCAGAATTACAATATGCAAAGCCACATGGGCATTCCCCTTACAATATTCTATAGGACAAAGCCTCGAATTATTACCCAGATCTACCAAGAACTGTCCCGAATTGCCTAAGACAACACTACGGGCCTTCTTTATATAGGCAATTTCCACCGCCTGAGAAGGTTCCAGAAATTTAGCCCTTAGGGCTGACCAAACTTAGAATTATTTTTTTTTCAATTTAGTACATCAAATTCAGCTCAAAATAACTTTTGAAACTCGAACAAAAATTTTGAAGGAAAATTATTTTCTGCTATTTCAGGTGGCCCAACTTCCGGAGACCATAAGTCATCACCAGTTTACCCGATTGACTATTATAACCCCATTTCGGAAATGTCACGAAGTGCTCTAAAATGTTTAAGTAAAAAAATCTTCATTCAATCCAAGTTTCGACCTCATCTGGGGCCTCTAAAGCCTTCAAAACTGAGCTCGAAGTTTTTGTACCCTGTTTTCAATACCAAAAATTTTCAATATTTTCAAAACTAGACCTGATCTAGCCATGAAACTTTACTGGCAGGCTGATATGACTGAGATAAACCTCCACATGCAAAATTAGAACATTCCAAGATCGTATGAACAACTTACTAAAAATAGCAAGTTTCCATAAATAGCAGCTCTGCACAAGGTAGCCCTTATTGAAAAGAAAACATAAATATTTTTGGGTGATGCAAGATTGCCCTTACACCTAGGATGCTCCTGCATCAAATACAATGTCCAAATAGACCTAAGCCTTAAGCATCCATTAATGTTGAAGTTTTTGAAACCTTTCCAAAAAAGAATTCAGATGGATTCATATTCTACTCAACCCTTTCAAGTCAAGTGCCTACAAAACATAGCACATGGATAATTAAGAGTGGTGCATCACAACACATTACCATATTTAGAGGACATTTAAATAATTTAATGCAGAGAAATTCATATGATCAAGTAACCATTGGGGATGATACTACTTATTAAGTGGAAGGAGTTGGGACCTCCTCTCTTAAATTAAATTCAGCCGTTTCCTTACAATTGAATGATGTACTATTTGTTCCAGGAATTAAGAGGAACCTTGTCTCCATCTCATGCTTGGAAGATGAAGCATATCATATTTCTTTTGTAGATGGCCAAGTCCTTGCATGGCCAAAGAAATCAAACATCAAGATGGCTCAAGTCGTTAGAGTTTTTTATGGACATCTTTATAGACTGTACACTCACCCTACTCAATCCTTACTTCATGATTCATCAAGTACCCATGAGATTTGGCATAAAATATTGGGTCACCTTCACTTTTGTGTACTACCTACAATGGAGAATATAGTTACATGTCTTCCAAAAATTAACCATGAGCATGAAGGAACTTGCAAAGGTTGTGCATTAGGTAAGAACACTAAAAGTACATTTCATAATAGTGAAAGTAGTTCCAAATGTATTTTGGATCTCATTCATTTAGATTTATGTGGTCCTATGTCTATTGCTTCCTTGAGTGGTTTTTTGTATTATTTTATTTTTATTGATGATTACTCTAGGAAGACTTGGATCTATTTAAAAAAAAACATTTAGAATATGATGAAGTACTTATGAGATTTATGGAATTCAAAGCTCTAGTAGAGAACATTTATGAGAAGAGGATCAAAGTTCTAAGAACTAATAATGGAGGAGAATAAATCTCTAGTAACTTTCTTAACTTATGCACTGAAGTTGGGATTAAGAGGGAGTTATGTGTTCCTATAATCCTCAATAGAATGGAGTAGTAGAAAGGAAAATTAGAACTATTGTGGAATCAACCAAATCCATGATCCATGATCAAAATCTTTGAACTTCTTTTTGGGCTGAGGCCACTATAATTGTTGTTTATGTTCAAAATAAATGTCCTCACGATATCTTAGAGAACAAGATACCCGAAGAGGCATTCACAGGATAGAAGCCAGATATAAGTCACTTAAGGATATTTTGTTGTCCAGTGTATGTACATATACCCAAAGACAAAAGAACTAAGCTAGAAACTTCTAGAGAGAAGGGAATATTTGTAGGTTATAGTGAAACATCAAAAGCTTAAAGAATCTATATTCCATATCATAAATTGATTGATTTAAGTAGAGGTGTGAAATTTTAAGAGGATATTGCATTCAAAAAATCCAAGGGCATCCATGAGATGGATAGTGAAGATCAAGAGCCTCCTCAAACTATGGAAGAAGACCATACTCTTGATATTTAGAGGGAGACTCGTGAAGATGATAATGAACCCTTGGATCCTACTGATGGGCCTAGAGATATTGTTGTAAACCGAAAAAGACCTCATTGGGAAAAGAAAATTATGCAAGAGGCTGAAAATTTTTCAGATCCAAAAGGGACATTTAGGGACATTAAGAAACCACATAAGTTTTCTAGCTATGTTGCATTGATGAGTCAAATTATTAACTCTAAACCTAACAGTGTTGAGGAAGCCACTATCAGCAAGTTTGGAAGGATTCCATGATAGAAGAGTATAAATTAATTATAAAGAAAGATGTTTGGGACATTGTACCTAGACCAGAAGGTAAATCTATTATTTCTTCTAAATGGCTCTTTAAAATTAAACATGTTGCTGATGGAAGTATTGAGAAATACAAAGCTAGGTTTGTGGCTAGAGGACTCTCTTAGAAGGAGGGATTTGAATATGAGGAAAAATTTTCTCCATTTGCACGATACACTTTAGTGAGAACCATTATAGCTATTGCAACATCTAGAAGATGGAAAATTCATAAAATGGATGTAAATATGAATTTTCTATATGGTATCATTGAGGAAGAAGTGTATATCAAACAACCTGAAGGATTTTTGATATGTGAGAAAGAAAGTCATGTTTACAAGTTAAAGAAGGAATTACATGGAATTAAGTAGGCTCCATTTGATTGGTAAAAAAATTATTGATATCTACCTAATGAGCTTGGGTTTCTCCAAGAATGATGCAGACTCTAACTTGTATTTCAAAGTAATTAATGGGAAAACATTAATTCTAGTACTTTATGTTGATGACTTACTTATCACTAGAGAAGATAATATTATTATCAAATGTAAGGAGTTGGCTTCTGAATTTGAGATGAAGGTGTGTGTAATAAAATACACCTTCATAAAATTAAGATTGAGAACTACAATTCTATGGAAAGATAAAACAAGTTAATCTAAGAATTGAAGCTAAGAATCTATATCATCTCATGGTTCTTTATCCAAGCTTTGTTAAGAGAGCTCTCAAGCTTAATCTCTCTCAAAGAAAATCCTAGAATGAGATATGAATGAAAAATGAATGCTCAAATCTAGCTAGAATGCTCATAGTGCTCAGAAATGCTCCAAGATTATGTTAGAAAATAACAAATGCTCCTAAACATGATATGCTAAAATGCTATGCAAATGCTGAAATCTCTCAAAAGCTCTCAAATGCTCCTCATATACTCTCAATGTGCCTATAGTAAGGATGCTTTTGCTCTTGAAATTCTTGGATCCAAAACACAAAGGAAATGGCTTGTATTTATAGCTTTTTCCCAAGGGTAGGGGGTAGAGTGAGTTAATCATGATCAAATTTTGGTTAAGTCAAAAGCTTTGAGGTGTTTTCAAATGGAGGGAAAGTTGGTTGGTTGTCTCAAAGATATTAGGAATTAAATAACTCTATCATTTAATTAAGTTAGCCATGGAAGGGCGATTGGGTTGGATTTAATCTTTTTGATTTGAACTATATAATTGAAAAATCAATTGCATAATTTGATTAATCCCTTTAAGCTTGAATTTAATTATTTGATTTCATGATTATTTGATCCTTTAATTGATTTGAATTTTGTCCATTTGATTTGATCCATTTGATTTGCATTGAGATGACATTTTAAGGCATTTGGCTGAGATTTATAGCTTGGAATGCTTGAGATACACCTGGTCAATTTTAGGTGTCTACAAATGCCCCTCTTTGAATTGATGTGTGAAGCGCATTGATTCAAAGAAAGCTTGATCGTCCTGATTGTTGACTTGATACTGATGAGCTGATATGAAAACCTGATATGAAAACTTTGATATGAAACCCTGCTATGATGCTCTAATATGAAATCTTGATATGAATCCCTGATATGAAACCCTGATATGAAATCTTGATATGAATCCCTGATATGAATCCCTGATATGAAACTTTGATATGAAACCCTGATATGAATCCTTGATATGAATCCCTGATATGAAAATATGACATGAAACTCTGATTGATAAAGTTTGAAAATTTAATGCCCCAGATTTGATACAAGATATGATGCAGAATTCTAGTTTGATGATATGACGATGCCCCCTCAGAAATGAAATCATATTGATCATAGGTGAAAGTTTTTGAGGAACAACGTTGAAAGAAGAGATCCAAGATGATTGTATTTCTGATAATAATGATGTTTGGAAAGATGTCAAACAAATGCCCTAGTGTGTAGAATATGCAAATTAGGTTTGACTGGGTCAAAAATCTCATAAAATAGGTTAAAATAGCTAAAATAGGTTGAAAAACCCAAATTTACTATTCATTTTCACTTTTTACTATTGAGAATTTGCTCTGAGTTATTGATGATTGACAGCGATGGTGGTCCCCATTCAAGAGCACAGGTTCAAGGAAGAGTTCAGATATCAGAGACCTCCTGACTATGGGCCTCTGATGAGTGGTTCAAACTCTCTTAGTGCATTTATTGCTCATAAAATAGCATTTAATACATATTTTTATTGCTTCCTAGGAAAGTTTTAGCGAAATGCCGTGTAGGATAGGTAAAATGCTGCGTAGTGCAGTGAAAAGCCATGTCCATGCTGTGAAAAGCTGCATATGCCCAATCCTTAGCCGCGTAGGAGCTAGGTCAGAATTGTCACCCAAAAAATGTAATGAGCCACCTAAAAGACCATATTTTTAAGGCCGCGTATGAGAGTTTAAAAGCCGCGTAGGCCTGTAAAAGGCTGCCTAATTGGTTAAGTGTCACCTCCGAGTTGTAAAGAGCCACTTTTAAAGTTTTAAAAGCCACTTGGCTTAAAAAGTCGCATACACTAAGTTAAGTGCCGCCTACCATAAAATTGGAAATGTGATATAGGAAATAGATGAACTCAGTTTGATTGATCATCCAGATGACCCAATTAGATTTTAAGCTAGAAAATGTTCATCCAGAATGTCACGTAGTGTTTAAGATATTAGAAAATTCATAATGGTGAATGTTTGATAGGTTAATCAAATATGATTAAAAATGATTATGAATTGTCCTTGTGTCTCATGATATAGAGGTTAGGAGCAATAAGTTGATATGCTCAAGTTAGAGAAAAGATAGATTTAATATTTTGTGATTGACTTAGAATGGTTCACCAAGAGAAAAACTAACATGATGCACTTTGTTTCAAAATGTAGGATCATTACTGCAAGTTGCAGGTACGAGGTGTAGCATTATGAATTTTCAATTTGGTAGATGAGCTTACGCCTCCTAAGCAGCATACTATTGAGACATTCAGATTGAGTTTCCTATTAGATCTCCCTCAGTTTCAGTTGAACCGAGGTTTGTTGATAGCTATGGTAGAGAAATGGCACTCTAACCATAATACCTTTCATTTACCTCTAGGCAAGATGACTATTACACCAGAGGATGTATATAGATTATTGAGGACCCTAACTCATGGAGAGCGGGTATATTATGATTCAGTATATGATAGCAGTGTATGCAAATGGGTGTTTGGAGATAACACCATTGCAGATGATTGCATTACTTAGGCGCAGTTTGCCTCATTTCCCACTCTACCAGCATTATTAGGAGCTATGATAGGGGGATTGCTTCTACCAGATAGGAGAGGTTGTGGTTTCACAGTCAAATGGGGCCAGATTTTAGAGGACCCAATTGCACATCCACAAAGATTGGATTGGGGTTCTTGTGTTTTGGCGCAGTTATATCATGATCTTCATGAGATTGTGTATCGGCGCAGTGCAGCTATTTCTGAAGGTGCATTTTTGTTACAGTTATGGACTTGGGAGAATTTGCCTATTATGAGGTGAGTCTCAGCTCAAGTACGGGGTTGTGGTTACCCTTATGCTTTTCTATATGATGACATGGTTGTCCAGCATCGTCTGGGCAAGGTTGATTTTTGGAGACGTACCATCGATGATATTGACCAGATGGTATGGAGGCCGTATCTATAGTGTGAGAGGTGGCAGGAGGATGAAAATGAGTTACCCTACATGTTTTCACCTCAATGGATGATAGGTTGATCACCATTGGTGATTGAGAGATTTTTCTATGGGAGAGTACTCTATCAATTCGAATGGATGCAGGATATGCCATAGGGTATGGCACTCTATGCCAGAGTACAGGGTGAGAGGTCGATGTGGGGAGCACAGGTTGACTACCAGTTAGCTTTTTTATAGATAGATCAGCCTTGATATGGGGTTTGGGATATGATGCCACAGGTGGCAGATGCAAGGATGTCAGCTGAGTATCGTGAGTGGTTTATTCAACATCGATTCATGCGATTCACTGATCCACCAGAGCCCATTCCGGATGTTGTTGAGCTCTCAGATGATGATGGTGATGATGGTGATGATGGAGATGATGGTGGTAGACCACGCTGGTGCAGAGTACAGAGAGTACCTAGGGCACCATAGGTATAACGAGCAGTTGGTCCTTGGATGAGAGGTGGATATGCGAGAGGCCGAGGCGACGGATTTAGGTAGCCTAGGCAGAGGCAAGCAGGAGTATAGGTACCTCAGGGGTAGGCTCCTTTGAGAGTGGATGCAAATTTGGCTAGACATAGGCATAGACATGTCTAGGTGGCCAGACAGGTTCTAGTGCAGGGATAGATACCACAGGTGGACCCACAGGTTAGTACAGCACAGGTGATACCATAGGTACCTTTAGCACCTCAGGCACCACAGGCTCCTCCAGCATCACAGGCACCTCTAGTTCCTCCTCTTTTAGATGATATAGTGTAGGATGTGAGGGGGTTACAGGAAGGGATGACTATAGTGACAACCATATTGGATCAGGTTACGACCATGCTGCAGCATTTTTTGGCTACTCTGGCTCAGTTACCGACCAATGTGAGCATGATTCAGGCACCTCCTAGTGCATAAGATAGAGAAGGTGACAGAGATCCTGATGGTGTAGGGGGGTCAGGTATAGGTTTAGCTGGAGATGGATCAGGTGCTCCTGCTGGGTCATGAGACAGATTTGGACCTAGGATATACAACATTGTATCATATGTATTTTTGATCAGAACTTTGATGTATGGACCATTGTATTGATGTACCTTTGATGTACTGATTTATGTTATAGACATTTTTGATGGACATTTATCTATGATGATCTTTGATCCCTCCTCTATGATGTTATGAGATTTCCTTTTATGCATGTCTACATTTTTCTATGATGCATTTAATTTCTATTGTGCTATGGATGCAAAATGTCTTAGAGTAGGACATAGATAAATGGATGCAAATGATGTTAATGCAATTTATCTCTATTTGTTTTTCTGATTTAACCATGTATGGATTATGCAATGCAATGAAAGCAATACTTAGGCTATGAAATGCAACTATCTTTTTTTTTTTTTGGATGTATGCAATTTTAACTTATGATATGCAGCTCTAAATGATGAAATGGATAAATGAATAATGATTAATGTTTCTATTTTTTCTTGTTTTTCTCTTGATATGAATATATAATGAATAATGACTAATGATGATGAATGCAAAGGAAAATATCATGTTGAATGATTTGAAACCATTAAATTGATGAACTGTTTGTCAACTTTTATACCCCCCCTTGAACTTGGAAAATTGTTAGAAAGACAAGCCATTTGAGAACTAAGCTTTTGAGAACGCAATTAAGCTAAAAAGCAAAATGCGGCTAACCTAACATGCAAAATGCAATTAATCTAACATGCAAAATGAAACTAATCTAACATGAAAAATGTAATTAATCTAACATGCAAAATGCAATGCAACTAATTGTCCTTGAGGTTTGTGAAAGAAATGCAAACTGAGATATATTTTCATCATAGAGCATTGTGGAACTAGGAGTCAATACAATCCTTACTGGTGCCACTGCGACCATAAGAATATGAATATGACTTTCCCTCATGTGGTAACCCCTTCTACGAAACCAAGTACAACCCTCACTAGTTGAATTACCAACTATGAGAGTATGAATACCAGTTTAATCGGATTCAATGTTGCAAGGGGATGTTGATATTAAGATATGGAAAATCTAAATAACCAAGGTATCCTTTTGTGTAAAAAAACAAAGGTTAACCCTTCGTCCCATATAAATGTCCTCTATGGTTCTTTGATGACCATGTCCTTAGATGAATTCACACAAGTTAAAGAATCTTCCTCAAAATAGTCACTCAGAAGCTTAAGAAAACATCATGTCTCCTATCACTGCCAATCTAGTTGAAACATCATTGATTAGCTAAAAAGAACATGACTCAAAAAATTCAATGAAAAACTCATCAAAAATTCTAAGTGTTTGTGAAATGTATCAAGATTTTCAAATAATAATTCCAGACAATCTGATCATTTAGGGTGTGTCAATTTTTAATCCTGATAAAATAAGGCAATGAGATTCAAGGATCATGCTATGCGATCAAACTGTTTAGGGTTGAACAATGATATTCTTCAAAGATTCCAAAATGTCTCTCTTGAATATAAAAATCTACTTCTAATGTGTGACCAAAATGTTGCACTATTAAATCTGGTTGGTACCAAAATTTATAATGTGTGCCCCCAAGTGATAAATGTGATCAATGTGAAACTTAGGGCAACTGAACCTAGAATGTGACAAAATGCAGCTTTGAGACTTTATTAGGGCAATGCACAAATGACAGATGCAATGAGGATATGGATAAGTGAGATGAGGAACCACAATATGTACAAATGCAACTGGGAAACACCTAAGGGACAAAAGACACCTGTTTCTAGGTTTTCACCTCTTGGGATTATGGCTCTTTTTCTCTTTTTCCTCTTTTTTGCTACCAAGGTGCCTATTGCTAGGTTTTCACCAAGGCACATTTTTTCTCTTTTTCAAATGTTTTTGGCTTTTTGAATTCTCTAATTTTTTTGGTATTTTTGAATTTTCTCATGTACAAAGGTGAAGCTTGAGTCATCTGATCCTCTCAACTTATACTCTTTATTCAGATACTCTTTCTTCTAAGTCAGGTGTGGAACCTCTTAATCTGAATGCTATTGATAGGTTCTAGCAATTCATCACCATCACAATCAGCCAATTTGTAGGTCCCCGTTCCAAATGAAGAAACAATGACAAAAGGACCAAGCCAATTTGCTTCCCACTTTCCTTTCTTTT
>MU227814.1:1444036-1459141 GCA_018584345.1 Thuja plicata | reverse complement strand
TGAGGATGGCTTGCACAAGTTTTAGTCACTTCCCGATTAAGGAAAAGTGCATTATTTATAGTGGGTCAGACGATATTGCGGTAAAAGAAAATATCTCCCACTTTGGGTCATTCCCTCTCACCGTCCTCATAAGGAAATTCTCGGGAGGTAGGCCCTTTAAAGCTCTAATTAGCTAGCATGTTCATGAAAAGAAAGAATTTGAACATGGTCCAACAAGTTTAGGAATCTGATTCACTAAAAGAGTGAAGAGCATATCCCTATTGTTTTTCTTTTGTTCCAAACACTTCAAACATATTTGTTCATTTTCAACACCTTAACAAGGAGGTTCTTAAAATTGAAATGTGTGGTTCAATTCCATATCCTTGTCTTTCTACCAAATTGACTTTGCACGTTTGGCCTTTTGATTCACTTCGAAAAGTGAAGAGCATATGCCTAATGCTTGTTCAATTTGGACGAAATAAAGGATTTTCTACTTATGCTAGATTTAAAGGAAAGTCACAATTTGATCAATGCAAGCTTGATAAGATAAGTACCTGATTTTGAAGCTAGCAAAGGCTAGGTGCATTTTTGAGTATTTTGGCTTATTTTTACTCACCTGGTGGTGATCGTTCCCACTCCATCTCCTCGAACAAGTTAGTCAACACAAAGCAATGCAAAGTGAAGGAAACTTGAAAACTCAAATGGAAAAAAAATCTCCTAAAATCTCTTTTAAAATAAAATATTTATCAAATGAAGCTTTAAAGAAGTAAGCATGCAAAATGAATTAGAGAGTAGGAAATTTTTGTTTATAAGCAAAGAACACCTTAAGGTAATGATCATACAAATGTTCTTCCTCAAATAAACTCTCCAATAAATTGGCGGTATGTATTTCCTTATCGTTCTTAGTTTTGATTCTTACCTCCTTGCTAGGCTTTGAGTTCTGCTTCTCTAGTTTCTGCACCTTGGGGTGATTTTTCATCTGCAGGACAAGAAAACACAGAGAATTACAATAGTGACAGAATTAACCAAAATCTGATTTAAAGCAAAAAAGATTACGTGGCATTTAAGAGCTAAATAGCGGCTATCAAATGTTCATAAGCGTAAATTAAAACATTATAGGCAGCTTTTAAATCTTAACACGTGGCCAATTAAAAAGAGCAGGCGGGGCAAAAAGTATAAAATGTGGCCAGAGATTGTTGGTAGGCGGCTATTGAAAATTCATAGGCGGTGCACTTTATCTAGCAGGTAGCATAATTTATCTAGTAGGTGGCCCACTTTATCTGCAATGTGGCAACATAACGAAAGACAGAGACAAATCAGGCTCCGTAGGCGGCATTTTTATGTTCATAAGCAGCTCTTAGGATCACATATGTGGCTCTTCTCCTATTTTCTGCAAGAAAAACAACAAAAACAAAGCAAACACACCAAATTCTAAGATAAAAATGTTAGTAAAGAGGCTTATAGCCCCACGGTGGGTGCCATTATGTGTGTAAGAAAATACACCTTCATGAAATTAAGATTGAGAACTACAAATCTATGGAAAGATAAAACAAGTTAATCTAAGAATTGAAGCTAAGAATCTATATCATCTCATGGTTCTCTATCCAAGCTTTGTTAAGAGAGCTCTTAGGCTTAATATCTCTCAAGGAGAATCCTAGAATGAGATATGATTGAAAAATGAATGCTCAAATCTAGCTAGAATGCTCAAAATGCTCAAAAATGCTCCAAGATTATGTTAGAAAACAACAAATGCTCGTAAACATGATATGCTAAAATGCTATGCAAATGCTGAAATCTCTCAAAAGCTCTCAAATACTCCTCATATTCTCTCAATGTGCCTATAGTAAGGATGCTTTTTCTCTTGAAATTCTTGGATCCCAAACACAAAGGAAATGGCTTGCATTTATAGCTTTTTCCCAAGGGTTGGGGGTAGAGTGAGTTAATCATGATCAAAGTTTGGTTAAGTCAAAAGTTTTGAGGTGTTTTCAAATGGAGGGAAAGTTGGTTTGTTGTCTCAAAGATATTAGAAATTAAATAACTCCATCATTTAATTAAATTAGCCATGGAAGGGTGATTGGGTTGGATTTAATCTTTTTGATTTGAACTATACAATTGAAAAATCAATTGCATAATTTGATTAATCCCTTTAAGCTTGAATTTAATTATTTGATTTCATGATTATTTGTTCCTTTAATTTGATTTGAATTTTGTCTATTTGATTTGCATTTAGATGACATTTTAAGGCATTTGGCTGAGATTTATAGCTTGGAATGCTTGAGATACACCTGGTCAATTTTAGGTGTCTACAGAAGGATCTTGGGTTATTACACTACTTCCTTGGGTAAGAAGTTTGGAAAAAATCATTTTGAGTCAAGGGAAGTAAACCATTGACATTCTAAAGAGATTCAACATGATGGACTGCAAATCCATGTCCACACCTATGGAGACCAACTTGCATAAGTTAAGAGAGGTTGCACTTGATTTAGATCTGGTGTATTCTACACTATACAGACAAATGATTGGGTCCTTGATGTACCTAGTCAATACTAGACCAGATATTTTTTATGCAGTAAGTGCACTTAGTCAATTCATGTGTGAACCATAGAAAATACATCTAGTTGTTGATGACATGTAACTACTTGAATGTTTGATAATGTTAAGTTGAAGATAATGCAAAGAAATTAAATTAGTTAATGGTTTGTATTGTCATTGATGTCAACTTGATATCATCTGTACGGTCATGTACATAATGCCAAAGACTTCAGAGAATCAATAGAACAAAGGTTATGCTTTCAAAAATGCATAAATGTCAAGTATTCACTAAGTGATAGATAACACCGATGGAGTGCACACCATTGGTACAGGCAAAGAAGAAAAGTCACAGTGATACCCGATGAGTAGAAGATAGTGTTGCCCGATGAAGCAAAACCACAAGATGCCCGACGAGATGAAAATAGAGTTGCCCGATGAGTAAAAATCTAATGATGCCTGACAGATGGAGATCCCAAAGCTAACTGGAGTCATGTCGACAGAACTGCCAGTTGTCACCGACAACTAACTAAAGAATTGACCAACCGAACAGAGAGTTCAGAAAATGACAAAATATCTAGCTGGCTAGAGCTAAAGATAGACTTAACTAGTTGTTTTCTTTGTTTTATTTGACCAGAGTTAAGTAATTAATTTAAAGAAGATTTGTATAGTCGGCAAGAAGATAACTATGAGATAAATTAGGAGTTATTCTTTAAATCAAATTGGATGGATTGATTTTCACACGAAGAATCAAGAATCAAGAAACAGTGAATATCATGTCTATATAAGAGACAAGCTTAATTCATTTTCAAGAGACATTCAAGATGGTAGCATGTGAATTGGACTTGTCTGATACCTATTGATAGTCTAAGAAGGAGGCTAATTCAAGGATGGTAGCAATAGATGCCCGATACTAAGTGACAAACGCTATGTATAAAATCCACTAACAAGGTCGCACTTAACAGTGTGTTTGTAACCTTTAATGGGGTTGGATCCTAACAGGGCTCACTTCAAAAGAGTGAAAATTTGGGGTACCGGTCCCAGTGGTTTTTCTTTTAATAAGGTTTCCATGTTAAAAATTCATGTGTTATGTGTGTATGATTCATTTCTGTATTGTTTTGTATCTGACATAGTTAACATTGGGTTGATCGGTATACTCTACTTATTTACTGAGTTTCGGTAAATAGTTATACTACTTATCAGTAATCAAGGAGAGTAAGGACAGACAAGGAAAACTGACAGATAGTTAACTCATTATAATTATTTCATGGCATGCATCTTGTAGGGACTTAATAATATTTTTATTTGATTGGTGGTTAATGTTTGAAGGATAAATTTTTGAGGCCACTGATTCACCCCCCCTCTCAGTTATTACTAACAGTTGTAGTAAAGCATATTCTGAGATACTTCAACGGCACAGTTGGATATGGCCTGAGATACTCCTCTAACATGAACTTGAAGCTACATGGATACACTAATTCAGATTATGTAGGATGTGTCACTAAGCAAAAGAGCACCTCTGGTTGTTGTTTCAGTTTAGGTTCTGCTATGATTTATTGGTGCAACATGAAACAATCTTCAGTAGCAATGAGCTCCACAAAAGCCAAGTATATTGTAGAAAGTGTGGGAACAAGAGAAGTAGTATGGCATAGGAATATTCTTCTATGGTTATTTTGGCAATCCTTAGATCCTACAATTATCCATTGTGATAATCAAAGTTGTGTAAAGTTCTCTATCAATCTTGTGTTTCATGATAAAACAAAGCATGTAGAGATCAAGTATCACTATATTAGAGACATGGTGGAAAGAAATTCCATTGATTAAGATATATTAGTAATAATGAGAAAATGACAAACATTCTCACCAAGCCCCTCTCCAAAATAAAGTTTGTGTGCTTTAGAGGTACGCTTGGTATGGTGGAGAATGAAGCCCTAGCTGAGATTGAGTCTCAACATCATTGATTTGGTTATTTGTTTATATATATACTAATGTTTTTTGTTTTTGTTTTTTAAGATTTTTTTAAAAGTGTAAACACTTATTATATATCCTTGAAGAGAAACTTAAGGGATAATCCCTTATCACCACCCTCTGATAGGGTTCATGGTGGATGTCATGTGTGTGATGCCTTGACAAAACCACATGAGAGAGTCTGTGGTGATTTTTTTGTGTACTTGTGTGTTTACCCTCTGGATGAGCCATGGTAAATATTATTGTGAGGAAATGATCTCACAATGATAAACACATGTTCTTTTTACCATCTTTGTGAGGTGACAATCTCACAATGATGGTTGATACCTCATGAAGTAATGTTTATGGATAACCATATTGGTGGATATCACGTGAGGTGGTGTTATGACCTACATACCTATCCCTACATTTTGTTGACAAAATGTTGGGTCCCCCTTTCTTTTTAGGTTGTTGCTTTTTGCCTTGTCTTTTTGTTGCCTTTTTGTTTTTCTTTGGGATCTAGATCTTAGAGCGTTGTCTCCCTAGTAGCTAGTTATTTTCGAACCCCAAAATCCTGGTGTTGTTACTCCTACCCTCTTTGGAAGGGGTGAGCGCTAGACATTCCAAAGTCTGGACTTTGGGAATTTTCCTTTTTATGGAATGATAATTAGTAATTAATGCACTCTTTTTAGGAATTACATAAGATCATTTACTCTTCCATTTTATATTTACAACAAAAAGGTTACCTCTGAGTGAATTAACTGAGAAATAGAACAGAGCATTTTCCTAAGCTTAGAGTTCTTAGACTATGAAGTAGTGCAAGAAGTGTGTTCAAGGATTTTGCAATGAGTCATGACAGAGTAAATAGTGTTCGATCTTCCCTTCTCAACATTCTAAGTTTTTAGGTATGCCCTATTTGGCTCTCTGGTTTCGTTTTGTCTTTGGATTGTTTTCTTTTCACTTTTACTTTATTATTTTTTCTTTGTTTTTGTTTTTTTTTTCTCATGTTGTCCAGGCCTAGCTCTCTGTTGGGCGTTTCACATCTTTCTTAGGCCTAGTTTTTGGCCTTTCTTCCCTCAATGTGATCCTTCATGGCTGGTCCTTCTTACGGGAAGGTCATCTATATTTTTAGTGTACATAAGTTGTAAGCTCCGTGCTTCATTGTAAATTAGGTGTGTATTGTAAATATGTGCTCTTTTGGTGAGTTTTGTAAACTTTACAAGTTTGTAAATTGTGAGGCTTTGTAAATTGTGTACATTGTGTAAATATTGTGTTAATGACTCTATAAGTTTTGTATAGTGTAAATTACCAAATTTTGTCTTTGGTGCACTGCGCAAACCAAGTGGTTTTGTAGGTTTCCTGTAGTGTAGTTGCCATGGAGAAAAGATCTTAGGCGTGTTGTCTCCTAAAATTGTATTTCAAGGGCTCGTGACCACGCTTTCCTAATAATGCATTAACCCCATGTCTCTTTGGCCCTCTTAGTCTTAAACCGGTTTTATATGTTTATGGTTTGCTTGCGATGGAAGAAATATTCCTGGTATTCTCATTGGTAACTAACCCATTCTTTCTCAAGATGGGAGGTGAAAATTATGCCCAAAGTTTTGGAACCTAGAATATTTTCTTAAAATGTTTATATATATATTGACAGTTGATTGGTCTTGTAGGATCAAGTCAAAGTGAGAAAGAAATGGTTGTAGCTAGATCACCTTTGAGAAGTCCTAAACTCTTGAGCACCTCAGAAGGTACTACCAAAAATTCCAAGGCAGAGAAGGCATTGGAGAAGCTCCTATTGAGTCTCAAGTATAAGAAAGGTGGGATAATTCTGGGATCCCAAATTGAATCCACCTTGAGAGAGATCACAAATATATATTTTGGCACCTGGAACAAATTGAAAACTCTCATCCTAGTAATCCACCAAAAGCGATGAGCCAATGGCTCAATATCAATCAACTTAGCGGCATCTAAAATCATTCAAGTAGTTCATTTTCCTCACTTAGTACACACATCAGAGGTAATATTACTCCTGGCCAAAAATTACAATCTGACCACTAGAGCTATTGTGGCATCTTTGCCTAGTGCCTAGGTTTATAAAATGCCCATCTCTTCCCTGGACCATGATACCACCACCATAGGTTGGCGTAGCCCGTTCTTCCTAGATGCTATTTTCCTCACTGAGGAAACTTTGGTGGACCAATTTATAGAGGCTGTAGATTTTTCTTAGCGCAACCTCAATGCAGAATGACTAAAGACCCCATGCCAGGATTATAAGAAGATGAGGATGGATATCCTTCGCTTCAACTTCAAGGAGCCCATCTAGGAAGGGACTATATTCTTGAGTAGGATCTTCAAGGAGCCGCATACCCAGGAGTTCACCCTATGGGTGTATTATTTTCTATATTGTATGACCACTAACAAGTCATGCTTTGATTGGGCTGCTATCATTTCCATCCATGTGGATGCCCATATGAGAAAGGTCAGGGAGGACTACAAGTTCTACATGACCTCCTATGTCCTATGGTCCCTACCTTGACATCACGCAGGAATCGAGGGATTGAGAACTGTCTACATCCTTGGGATAGAGAGCACATAGGCCACCCCATGGGGTCACTCTCCCCAGATCTAGTGGGATGAAAGTTTCCCCAAATTTTCAATGGTAAATGACACCTTCATATTCTATGAGATCAAGGTGCTCACCAAGGATGTAGGGTTCAAAGTTTCTCAGGAAGCCATGGCCTTGATAAGCCTGTGGGGATGTTATTTCATCCAGATTTCACAGCACATATACATTTAGGTGACTATGTTTTCTGGGAACCCACTTCTATTGCCTAAGCATTACGGGGACATAATCATTTTGTTAGAATTTTGCAAGTAGATTTTGGAGGTGCATGCCCTAATGGCCACCAAAAAATATCACCTTCATTTCCTTCCCATTTGTGTGTGGTAAATACACCTACTCCCTTGTTGCAGCCCGAGAATGAGCTAAGTAGCTTGGGAATGGCTAAATTTTCACTTAGCCACCAAGATTATGACCCATGCGACCGATTAGAGAAGGTGATGCCCTGGGGACCCAAATCCCATGCAATGCACATAAAATATTTTTGGGCAGATTGCCAAGATGAGTTTGACATCCATAATTAACATTGCTCAAGGAGCCAAATGGTATGATGGATTTCCTCAAGCTTCAAACCTTCCCATAGACTTTCTCTAATAACAGGTCACTTGAAGACCCTGAGTACTAGGAAATAGGTATTGATAAGATGGACCTCCCTCCAGAGGATTGGGAAACACTAGAATTTTTTCCAATGGAGGCCATTTTGAAGACGCTAATTAAGCCCAACCATGCATATTTCGTTAAGGTTTGCCTAAAGAGTGTCTGACAGGACAATCAATTTTTGGAAGCATTTGGTTCACGATCTCAGGAAGTAGAAAATCCAAATCCCAAGGGAAAAAGAAGGTTGGTACACCCTCTCATGCCTCAGAGCCCATTCTGGCCCCCCTGAAGAAGCGGTTAGATGCAAATTTAGAATTGTCCTAGAAGTTGCTAGATGCATCTAACTCCAGAGTGAAATTTGGTCTTGGAGATACTCTAGTAGTCTCATGTGCCCCAAAAAGTGCATCCCCCTCCTTGACTATCCTACTTGACATTCCCACCAATGAGGAGATCAAAAAAGAGGCGGCGATCGCAGCTACCAGAGTGCTTATTCAAAGAAGAAAGAAGAAAAAAGAAGATAGACCCCCATACAATAGGGACCTAAGCCTGTAACCCACAGACATGGCTGAGGTCAAATTTCTCTCCTCCTCCAACAAGGAAGATCCCCCAGAGAATCCCGCAGAGCTCTCCCAGATTGACGTTGATGACTTTTTTTAGATTGATGATCTGGGGGGTTTACATGAGATGGTGGAGAATGTGGTAGAAGAGATATTAGGACAAGAAGTTGATGTCTCTCAATAAAAATAGAAAAGGGAAGAGGAGGCACAAAGGATAGACCAACAGAATTAAGAGTAAATCTGACAGAAATAGACTGAGAGAAAGGTTGCTGAAAAAAAGGAACAAGAGGATAAGCGGGTTGAGGAGAAACTATAGGAGACATGGGAAACTTGACCTACAAGAAAAACCATACCCCCAGACACTATATTCAAAATCCCAACAGGTAACCAAGGCCAATCACTACCCTTGGGAACACAGATGGGTGAAGCCATCACTATGTTTCAACAGGAGGACCTGAATGAACCAACTCAATAGCCACCACCCTTCTTCCCACCAATGGAGATCATCCTGGGAGATGGTGGAAAGGTAGATAAAGGAACTGAAGGTGATGATCCTAAAAATACTAGTAAGGATGCATAAATGGAGGATCCTAAGAAAAACCGTGGGTATATTTCAAGTTTGGGGATAATAGTGGGCAGATCGCAGGGACCACTACAATGGTTAATGGAATCTTAGAGAAGAAAAGTTCTAACGGCTATAGTGGCCCCATTGTCACTAGCTAAGAAGTTAGCCAAGGGATAGACAACAAAGAAGCCCAAAAGGGCTCGTACCCTCCATACTACTCAGAGGGATTTGGATGGAAACATGGTGGTAGTAGTGGTGGTCCCACTGATAGATAAAGATGAATCCGAGGTAGATGCTGAGGATTATATAATTATATAGGTCCCTCTAGGAAAAAGAGACCAGATAGGACAACTGGACCTCTTAGATTAGGAAAATTGGGCCAATCATGCCTGATATGAGAAACACTCCCAGAGGGTGAAGGAGCTAAAAACAATGAACAAAAATCTCCTTGGGCTCCTGACAAAGTTGATACAAAAGCTCTCCTCCATAACCCTTAGACCATCCACATCCGGAATGCTACTCCCATAGGGCGATATTGATGCACTGAGGACAATGGAAAAGAAAGTGTTGGATGTCGATGAATGGATAGCCGAACAGATTGGAGTGATATGGAGCTTCATGTTGGAGACCCTCCTCAGTTTCTTCCAAGCACAGGATATTGTAAATTAGTTGAAGGTCATCATTCCCCAGTGGCGAGAAAAAAAAAAGTATGAGGGGTGGAAGGATGACTTGGGAGAAATTATGAACCTCTGGGATGAAGGTTTGGCAAAGATTAACATCCTAGGGGATGAGCCATACGGGTTCCCCAAGACCCAGTACTCCAGAATTGAATTCAAAATCAAGGTGAGAAAGCAACTGGTAAGGGTCTTAGAGGAACACATTTTTGCGGTCTAGGATTTAATGGACTAGTATTATTTATTTATCAAAGAGATTAATTTGGTTGATCCACTAAGCCCTCGGACCTATACTCTCGTCGATACCATACTTAGTAAATTTCATGAAGTGGTCAAGGCACAATTCTGGCCCTCCAAAGGTTTTGATGGTGCAAATCTCCTAGATTGTTCTCACGTCTTACAATGCCACCATGGTGGCCTCAGAGTTAAAATCAAATTTGGGGATGCTAGTGTTCATCTTGAGAACACCATTGACCATTGGGATTGTCTGAAGGAAGTGGAGGAGGAGGGTGTACTCCAAATTTTGGAGGCCTATCAAAAGTTCAAAGATCAATAAGTGTCCTAGATTCTGAGGATCTCTTTCCTCAGAAGGATTTGGTTAGGCATTATTCTTTATTCTTTGAGCGCCAGGTTCCAATTTTGTATTCTTTACGACAGTCTATGTTGCTAACTTCTTCAGAGCTGACTGATCACTCTACAAGATTTTTTTCAAAGGTGGGGCTGGTACTTTGTGTCCTAACGGTGACAAAGGAGGGAAATCTTATTACAAACATCTTCCAGTTCCCAAAGCATCACTCCAACATTTAATACCCATCATACAAGAATGGTACTCACAGACTGAGAGCCAGAAATGTATTTATGGGGCATATGGCCTAATTCATCCAAGTTGTACCATCATGTTTTCAAGTATTAGGGAGCCCTTCCCAATGACAAATTTCCTAGATCCTTCTCCTTCTATCTTTCTTTTCTAGTCTTCTCAATTGATTGTATATAGTAAGGTGATTATGATAGCACATGTAATACTAGTTATAAATATTGTAATTTAATGTATGTAAGTAGGTTGTATAGGTTAGAGCCCCAAATTAGATAGTCTCTATCTATAAATAATAAGTCCGATGGCATTTCAAGGGTCGTCAAATTGATGATTTTGTTGTCCATAAGAGATTACTATCTTTATGTTCTTAAGTTTAGTTACTTTCCTCATATTTTAGTAGATTAATTCTCCCCTAGAGCCATGAATGTAATCACCAGTGATGTTGGATTAATGAAGTTAATGAAGGAATGAGAAATATCTCTTGGCACCACACTTCGTGTTGGTTCTAATTCTAGAAGTAGAAAATGCTTTCGTGTTGTATGCTTCCTTTTTTCCCCCACTCCATTTATTTATTGATTAAGATAAAATAATTTACTCTTCTACTGATATATGTTTGATTGATAATCATGTATGCATTCGGTATTTATTGTTAGTCCTTTATATGGAGCTTTGTTGATGTTTTTAAAAATTTAAAATATGACTATAGATAGATGATTATTCTAACCTTGACCTCACTTTTTCATATTTCCTTTGTCAAAATAAATGTGCTTACAGGAAACCCCCATGTCTTTTGAAGTTCCCAAAAGGTTGATGAGTTAAAACCAGCTATCCCCTCAACATAAATAGTCACTTGTCCAACTAAGCTACCCCTACATCATCATGACCCAACTACTAGGTGCTTGGAGGCCAGTGAACTGCCTCACAATAGGTTCTTAGTAATCATTCCCAAAGCCTCTCTTAGGAATAGTTTATTCAATCTAAGGATCACTTCTCCCACCATGAGGTGCATTTACTTTGTCAACCCAGGGACATATACTTGAAATGGTACAACACAGTATGTGCACAAATTTCCTTAAAGAGTCACTCTACCTATGCTGTAGGAATGTAAAATACATGAAAGGAATATATACTAGAGCTGCAGGAAAGGAAACACACCTATTCCTTACTAAAATTAATTCTACAAATTGCAAACTCTACTTAAGCCTATTCTTTCAACCTAGAGCATCCACTATAACTATCTTTGTAGGTGATGTAGGAATATTCACAAAGTACAATGTTGCAAGAAGAAACTATAATCTTCTATCTAGAATGATGGAAATGCAAAAAGTAAATCTATTCTACTCTTCTCTAATCCACCTCCCAAGTGGGCCCCCTTGGTTGGCTTATGCTAATCCATTAACATAGAAGATAAACCAAAAGTCACTTCATTATATTTCAAGAACTGATTACATGAGAATGGTATGTAAAACTTAAAATGAACTTGTTGTGCAAGATACAATCAAAACAATGTATTCCAAAATATCCAAACTTAAAAAATAATAGTCTCCTCCCTATAAATAGAGGATTGACTTCATTATTCTAAAATAGAAAAGGAACCATCTAACTGAAACTACGCTAGAGAGAAAAAATAGGAAACATAACAACCCACGACATATGCAATGAAGTCTGGGTGACCAAGTCAACATGCTATAAGTGCGGAGGGAATATAGCAATGCTACATTCATGCATTTCTGAAATAGTGGCTCCTCATTTGCAGTAGTCGTGTCTTCTGATGCAATTATGGTTATCCGTTCGTAGCTGGTCTTTAATGTTCTCTTTGAATGTTGTCGACCACTCCCAAGCGGCTCCTATTTCCTGGAAGGTTAGTTATCATGCAAAGATATTCATACAAGTAGCTTTATCAAATTTATCTATCTATTAGAACACACATTCTAATTATTATATGAAATATTACAACATATATATAATATTGGCACAATATGACATATCTATTCTACCCATATGTTTAATGGTTCTATCTGTACTTTGACATAAGTTCAACTGATTATAAGTCCATGAATGTTTTGGTAATACTTTAAAATAGAGTATAAAGATTAATATAATTGAGACAGTAAATGGTCTTATCATATACCCCCTAGTAAGCTGAATGCTTGTCCTTAAGCATTACATCTTCTGGTAGTTTCTCTTAAATCTCCAACCTCTGTCCTCCCTCGCCTCTGACTCTTGAAAGTGTAATAGAACTCCCTTGTCTTCTCCTAAACATCCACTCTGTGATCCTCCTATAGTTATTCAAGTCTATCAGTATTGATTTCATACAAGGGCCAAAGGAGCATTGGTGGCTGCATGGTGAGTGGACACCAGGGTTCCTGTCTAATTTTCCTTCCCAGTTGCATGTACTTTGGTGCTCTTTGAATAGCTTCTTGGAGGTTGATAGGACTATGTGGTTCTGATTTCTTCAATGCCTTGGATAACCTACCCCATCTACTTCTGGCACCCTCCAAGGCTCTCTAAAAGATGAAGTAAGACAAACCGTCATACTCTGCATAGACCTCCATTAGAATCCCAAAATTTGTATCCCTAGTTTCCTCCTTAATTTTTCCATACGTCAAATTGAGCCAATATCTAAGGAGTATATCTGGCTTGCTACTTTCTGCCCTTAATGGAACTGGCTATGTTTTCTCTTATTCCCTGTAATTTTCTAGTTGTCTATCATAGTTGGCTTCACTATGGATCTAGGACATTAATTCCCTTAGGTGTACATCCCCTATATAAAGTAGAGGGTTCTACTCAGTCTCTACTAGAATGATGAAGTTATGTATGTACAGCTCACAAAGTAAATTTTTTTGTCATGAGGGAAGGTTCTAGTATAGGCCATAAAATTCTTGCCCTGACTTGAACTGAAAGTCTATATATTTAATGGTCATCATTAGTTGGAGCAATAGGATCTGTTCTTTCAAATAGATGGTATAAACCCTAGGGGGTGGCTTGCATGAAATTATTTGGTCAACCAACTTGAGGGCATGATCCATCTTTTGTTTCTCTTTTTTTCCAATTTCTCTTTCAATCATACAATCTCCCCCCCTTGCTCTGTTATTACTTTCTTCATTTTATTTTTCTCTTCTCCCCATAAAGTTGTTGTTAAAACATATTTATTATGTAAGCCAAAGAGAAGCGTTTGCAAGGTGATTGGGCCACAATCTTCTACCTGGCTTCTCTACCTCCTTTGTTCCTTCCATGACTACTCTAAGAAACTTGTTAACCAATTCTATTGTAGGGAACTAAGGAAGTTTCTATGTAGGATGACTGATGGGTTACTGAGGCACTCTCCTTGTTATTGTCTGGGATATCCTAATGGATTTCCTGGGGAATTTTTTTGTAAATATCAGGTTTAGCTTCATAAGTTTTTGTTGAATGTGGAGGAAATTTTGGAATTGCATACTGATTTGGGGATTCATCTGGAGTGATCTGTACATTGGGTTGTTCATCAAATTGCAAAGGAGAAGTAGGTTAGCTTTCTGAGGATACTCTATGGAGTTGTCCTCTCATTCTAGGGATTCTTCACATAGGGGTTTCTTTAATCTCTACATCCTTTTTCTTAATAGCTTTCTTTGGCTTCTCTGCTGTAGGAGTAGCTGCTGCAGGAACCGACTTCCTTTTCTTCGCCTTTGAAGTAGTAGGGGTTTGTGGCTTGGCTGCAGGAATGGAAGTTTCTCCCTCTAATTTTTGTTTTCCTTTGGTTTGGGAAGAAGTGGGTACATTTCTCTCATGAGCAGGTAAACACATACTTTCTTGCAGATTTTCAGTTTCTACCCCTGGGTATCTTGCTCAACAACTAGGTCAATTGGTATTGCATCATCATGACCAGATTGCACATTAGGGTTTACCTGTAATTGTAGGGTTTTATGCTAGAAAAATTTTGACCATGCCATGGGAGAGGCATCCCTAAGAGATATTTCTATTAAAAATTTAATTAGGGCATGGTGGGTAATAGAATTGACATTTCCTTTTTGGGTCTCCTCAGCACTGATGCATAGCATATTGTACAAGAAATTGGGGACATTTACTAGAAGATTATGCGTTACATAAATCAATAATTTAAAATGATGTTCATGCAAATTGGAAAATCTCCCTTCACATGTAAAATACCTAATAATATGCATAGCCAGCTCATTATACGATGGAGGGATAGACATTCTTTTGCACCCTTGTTTGGTAATCTCTTGTTGAGGGTCGCTTGGTAGGGTAAACTGGGCCCTAGATGATCTGGCATCATGAACATTAGGGTAGTGCTTTCCAACCATTGGTAATCCATTAACTTCTTTTATCCACTCCTCTGTGGTGACCACTGTCAATCCCCATATAGTTGCTTTCCCTTCTTCAAATGTACTTGCAAATTCAACTACTGAGTCTTCATCAAATTCTGTTAACTTTAAGAAATACCCTAACTAGCCACATGCATTAAACCTTCTTACCAATTCAACATATGAAAGTAACACACCATGTACTACTAGCTCGTGTCTCTGCATATGGCTTCCCATCTGTGCTTGCCAATTTTCAATTTTTCTGCTCTATAGTAGATAAATGCCTTATTCCTTGAATTTCAGACTGTGCATGCTAAATGTGGGCCTCTGATTTAGCAGAACACTTCAACATAGTCATTTCTCTTTAGCTCATACATGAATGAATACCGATTCATTTACCTTGCATGTCTGGAAGAATCGACCTGTTGCCTCCTAGTAGGCAGGAGTATGAGCTTGCTCTCAGATCATTGCAAGCTCAGTGACTACACCGAGGACCTAAACGAAGGATTTAATCTATATGCTGATAAT
>MU227814.1:1424478-1435546 GCA_018584345.1 Thuja plicata | reverse complement strand
AATAAATTAATTCATTTTGAATGCACATTTATGATTTTATAATTAATTTTAATTCCTTTTTGATTTAATTGACAATTTTGTAATTTTTATTTAATTAATATGTCATAATATCAATTAAATAATTAACATAATGTTTATTTGTCAATGTATTATGATTTTAGGAATTAATTAATTAATCAAGTACGATGATTTATTAGGACCTAGGGTTTAGGTCAGATCAGTTCAAATTCAATAATTGCCTGTTTGATTTAGGACTTAAGTTTAATCAAGATTAGGGTTTCTTGATTAAATTCTAAGATTGGGGGTCTAGGGTTTAGGTGACCATTTTTAGGTGATTACACAGACTACTCATTTTTAAAAAAAAACTATGGGCTTCCTTCTAAATTCCTCTATTATCCTCAGCATGAACAATGGTGATGTATTTTGACAAGAAAAATTATAGTTCTTACTACGTGTGGAAACATAATTTAATTATAAGTCACATCAAGTCTGACAATTAGAGATAATTTGGGAATAAAGGTACGACAGTTGTGCAATATATCAATGGACTTTAATGAGACAAAGGTGAAGTACATATTTGAGGCAATGTTAAATATTTTAGGAGTAAATAGAAATGACATTTTAGGAATTAATACACTTCCCTCCCCCATACAAAACATTGAAAAGTGTCCACACTTGGCATACTTGGCACAAGGAATGGAACTGGCTTAATGTTGTAATGATACATATATTGCAGTACTAGATATAATCATCAAAATCTATGTGCTAAAAATGGAAAAAAATTGAAAATCTTGTACCTGTCATTTGATCTTTGCACGTGCCAAAAAAGGTGGTAAGAGTGGAATGAGAGTGGCAGCGTCTTGCATTAGCATACTCAACTGTTATTGAAAGAAATTAAAGGAAAAGGATGATGACATTGAAGGTGGGTGGGTGAAAGATAAAGAAATGAGATGAGTTGGAAAGAAGAAGTAGAAAGTGAATGGAGGAATGAACTTCATGGAAACACAAAGTTTTTATTATGGACATTCTTGATGGAATTATATTGAAGAGCTATAGGAAGAAGGCTTTCACCCTCTACTGCAGGAAGTGTTACCTGTTGCTCATTTGAAATTTGTTGTCAAAATTACTATAGGAAGTCTTCTTTTGTTTGAGGTTGGTGATACAACTTTAGCTGATGTCCATTGACTAATAGCTTGAAGTGTACTGGATCAATTGTTTTCAACTAGACAACACCATTTTTGAAGACATGGTTTATCTCATATGGCCCCAACCATTTTTTTGCAGCTTGCTTGGTATTTCCTTGAATCTTGAATCATATAGTAATACCCAATCACCAACTTGAAATTGTTTGTTCTTAATATGTGAGTCATGCCACTTTTTGCTTTGTTTCTAGACTATTTCAATGCACTCTAGGGAAAATTTGTGCATTTCATCCAAGGAATTGAGATGCAGCAATCGCTCTTTCTGTGTTGCAGGAAGATCAATATTTAACTCCAATGTTGTCCGCAAGGTTTTATGTTTAAATTCAATGGGTAGCATGGCTTCTTTTCCATATAAAAGCTCAAATGGAGTAAACCCTATAGTGGTTTTCTAGGTTTTTCTATATGCCCAGACAACTTCTAATAGTCTGTTGCTCCAATCTCGATGATGCAAATGAACTATTTTTTCTAAGATGGATTCTATTTCCCAATTTTTTAACTTCATCCTGTCCATTGGCCTGAGGGTGATAAGGGCTTGACTTATGATGTCTGATATTATATTCTTTCATGAGCTCTGCTATCAGATTGGAAGTGAATTGGGTGCCTTGGTCAGTTACAAGTTCCCTTGGTACTCCATATCTAGTGAAAATTTCATCATACAAAAATTATGCAACCTTATGATCACGGGCATGTTTCTTAGCTTTTACATCAACCCATTTGGTCAAATAATCAGTGCACACCAGGATGTAAGAATTCCCATTGGATGGAGGGACTATTGGGAAAATGAAGTCCATGCCCCATTTGTCAAATGGAGTTACCACCACTTGTGGATTTAGGGGCATTTCATCTGATCTGGTTGGTTGGCCCATTCTCTGACATTTGTCACATTTACTTGTGTAGCTGGATGCATCCTTGTGAAGTGTGGGCCAGTAATATCCATTTAAAATATTTTGGGCTATCCTTTTTGCTGCAAATTGTCCTCCACATGGCTCATTATGACATGCATGGAGAATTTCATATGTCTATCTTCTCGCACACATCTCCACATTACTTGATCAGGTCCAGTGTAAAATAGTATGTTATCAATCCAACTAAAATTAAAGCTTTTCTCGACAAGTAGTCTCCTATCTTTGTAAGAAAAATGTGTTGGCATTTTTTTAGCTACAAGGTAATTAGCTATGTCAGCATACCACAGACTTTGGACAACAATATGAAACAAATTCTCATCTGGAAATGCATCATCTATCATAGTAGTATCTTCTTCAGCATGGTGAATTCTGGATAGATAATCAGCTACTACATTTGCCTTGCCAAGCTTGTCAACTATAGTAATGTCAAATTCCTGCAAAAGAAGAAGCCACCTTGCTAACCTTTCTATAATGGCAGGTTTGTTCATGAGATATTTTATTGTTGCATGGTCAGTATGGACAAAAATAGGATAGCCAGTTATGTAAAGACGAAATTTTTTTAGAGAATAAACTACGGCTAGTAATTCTTTCTCAGTTACTGTATAGTTTAACTCTAGTCCATGGAGGCTCTTACTAATGTAGTTAATTGCATTCTCTAGGTTACTAGACTTTTTTCCTAAGACAAAACCTATTGCATAATTTGAAGTATCTATATGAATGTGAAATGGCAAAGACCAGTCAGGGCCCCTAAGTATGGGTGTAGTTGTCAACAGTGTCTTAAGCTGTAGGAAGGATTCATTACATTACTTTGTCCAATTAAATTCAGCCTCTTTGGTAAGAAAAGTATACAGATGACTAGCTATTTAACTAAAATTTTGGATAAACCTCCTATAGTAGCCAACATGTCCTAGGAAATACCTAACATCCTTTTTCTTTGTAGAAATAGGTAGTATGAGAATTACATCTATTTTCGCAGGATCTACCTAGATTCCAACTTCGGAGATAAAATGTCCTAGCACTACACCTTCCTACATCATCATGAAGCATTTCTCACTGTTGAGAGACAAGGTGTGTTCCTGATATCTGATTAGTACTTTTTCCAAATTTTTCAGAGCTTCCTCAAAGGTGACACCAAATGTAGTAAAGTCATCCATATATATCTCCATACAATCATGTGATATGTCAGCAAAGATGCTGATTACAACTCTCTGGAAAGTAGCTGGTGCATTGCATAAGCCAAATGGTAATACAAAATAAGCATATGTGCCCCAGGGGCATGTGAATGTAGTCTTCTCCTGATCTTCTAGAGCAATGCTAATCTATTTGTAACAGCTGTATCCATCCAGGAAGGAGAAGTATTTCTTACCAGCTAGAGTGTCCAGGACTTGATCAATAAAGGGTAAAGGAAAATGATCCTTCTTTGTGGCGTTATTAAATTATTTGTAATCCACACATATTCACCATTTCCCTCCTTTCTAAGGTACAATGACCAAAGGTGATATCCACTTGCTATCATAGATTGGATAGATGAAACCAACATCTAGTATTTTTTGCAATTTAGTTTTAACTATTTCTCTCAATGTTGGTTTTATCCTTCTTTGCGGCTAACAGAGTGGTAAGCTACCATAATTAATGTAGATCCTATGGGTGCAGAGTTTGGGGTTCAAACCTAGCATGTCTTCATAACTTAAAGCAAAGGCTTTCTCATGCTTATGCAAGATTTTGGTTAACAATGCCAATTGTGGGGGTGGCAACTTGTTGTTTACATGGAGATTGTGACCAGGGGAAATTTCCACAGTAGTTTTTAGCTCTACCATTGACATCTCAGGTACTGGGCTTGTAGCTATTTCACATGGCAATAATTGGCTAATTATCTTAGGGCTTGCTAGAAAGACACAGTCCTCATAGGTACATATCTGTAAAATAGAACTTTCAGAAACATCCTTTGCTACTATACACTCATTTGTAAGAATAATTTGTATTACATCATCTTCCTCTTGCATTTTTAGAAAAGACTATCTATGCATCATCATAAGCTGGGTAACAAAGTTGACCTCTTCTTCCTCATCCCCTAGTTCTGGCCAAATAGGATCTCTCAAGTCTAGCTAAGGCTGGGCAAGAGGATAGAGTGCTAGCTTCTTTATTGCCTGACCATTTGAAATTTTCATACTTCCTGATCTGTAACTAATTTTTGCATCAGTGGTGGCTAACCAAGGTCTCCCTAGGATGACTAGATAGCCAACAAAGTTTACTTTTGGTGATAAGCTAAGAAAATCAACAGGGTATTCCCATGAGTCTAAGATGACTGCCACATCTTCTATAAGACTATATGGAGTGACTGTTGAACTATCAACAAATTGTAACACTGTTAGAGTTGTTCTCAAGCCCTCTATACTTAGTTTGTGCATTGTATCTTTGGTCATTACATTTATGGCTGCTCCCAAATCAACTAAAGCATTTTTAACAGATTGTCCATTAATTATCAAGTCAACTACCAGACTTCCAGGGTCTAAATACTTGTGTATAACTACCTTTCCCAACATGATATTGGCAAGTTACCCTATTACATGAACTATTTGAGGGTCCTTTTTCCTTCCAGTCTTTTTAAGGCATGTGTCCTTAATAGCTTTTCCATAGATAGGAACGTCTTTGATAGCTTGAAACAGAGGGATTTGGATGTGCATATTTTTTAGTTGCACAGGAATGTCAAACAATATTTCTTCTTGGGATATAGGCTTTTCTATGGTGAGCCTTTGTGGAAAAGGAGGGTCAACTGAGGTTTTAACATCAGTTTTGCTATATTTTTGAGTTGATATGGTGGTATCTTGCAATATAGCCTCTGGAAGAGGTGCTAATATTGCAGGAGTGTCTATAACTTTTGTGATAATAGGATGTTTGGGTGCAGGAAGAGTAGTACTAGAACTCAAATGGATATCATATATCTCTAGTGTGTAGGCATGATATTGCTGTGTATCAGTGGTATACATTGGCTGTTGTTGTTGCTTGCTATTTGGACTTGGTTGCGACTGAGCAGGTAATTGGGTTTTCTTTGGATTAGGGCTAGTGGCTATAGGAGGTGGTATTATTGCAAGAGGAGGGACAAAAGGTGGCACTTGTGGAAAAGCAAGATTTTGGTTAGGCCACTATGGAGGCCCCCTCCATTGGTTATTTTTCTGCCAATTTCCTTGTGGTGGTTGCCATTGATTTTGTTGGTTAGGCCACTGATTATTTTTCCACTGGTTATTTTGCTGGTTAGGCCACTGGTTATTTTTCTCATTAGGCCATTGGTTATTTTTTTGGTTAGGCCATTGGTTATTTTGTTGGTTATGCCATTGGTTATTCCAGGCTGACTGAGAGTACTAAGAAGGATTCTGATAGATTTGGTTTTGCCATTGACTATTGTAAGGACTTGAAAATTGTAATGGGTCCTGAGGCATACCTTGTCATGAAGCCCATGGTTGACATTGAGAAATGAAGAACACTTTCTCATCATCTCCTTCTATCTTCATGTACTCTGTAGGAAAATGTTGATTTTCCAGGTTTGCCACCAGCTTGCATCCGCAGTCTTTCTTTTTTTTACGACAATGAGGACAGTACTCAACTAACTACAATTTAGTGTCTACATGTTTCTTCTTGGTAGTCATGGTGTCAAGATGCGTAGCAACATCAATAATGATGTCTTTCTTGAAATCCACTAGAAAATTAGATATCTTCAACTTAGAAATGCCCAAACTGCTCCCTTTAATGACTGTAGACCAATATCCTCTTCTTTTATTCCCAATTTATCTAGAGTAGTTGAGACAAATTTTCTTGAGGTCATCCCAAGAATATTGAGATATGTCCCCACCAGCCATGAGGTCCAATGCTTCCAAACAACTATCGTTCACTCCTCTTAAGAAGACTAGTTTCTGTGAATCCTCTGCCAAAACATGTTGGGGATTCTTCTACATGGTGAATAGGAAACATGAAACATAGTCCTCCAAGGTTTCATTCTCTTTCTGTGACATTCTAAAAATTTCATCTCCCCTTAGGTCACTCCCCTTGAAATATTCTTTGAATTTCTATCTAAATAGAGTCTGCATCTCATCCCATGTGCCTACTACATTTTCTCCTAAGCCCATGAACCATCGTAAGGCTGTCTCTTTCATTGTTGCTGGAAACAGTTTGAGTTTGTGGGCATTAGTGTTATAGTCAAAGCTACAACAAAGGATGTTGAACTTGAACAAAAAGGTGTCAGTATCTTCGGTTATCAGCCCATAAAACTTCAGAAGTGTAGTAGAGGGTATATTTTTGAGATTGGCATTGTTTATAAGGCTCGATAGAGGAAATGGGAAAGTAGGTTGTGCCATTACTTGAGGTATTGGGAGTTGGAGTTGCTGTTAGAAAGGAATATTAGCCACAAGATTGTTAACAACAGGTGTGTTTGGGTCAGAATTATCAAGAAAGTTGGCCAAGATTTCAGTGAAAGGCTGAAGACCACTTATATCAAAAGTCTCTGCTCTAGTAGAAGATGTTGTAGGAAACTCGGGACTTGCATCAACAAAAGGTAACTCAACTTCTTCAACTTGTTCATTCCAATTTATAGACTCTCCTAGAAGGAATATTCCATATTTGACTCTTCTTCTTCCTCTTTGATGCATGCAAATGAATTCTTCACACTACTGAAGAAAATTTAAAACTACAACCACTAAAAACTAGCTTAGAAATGAAAAATGACTCAGAAAGTTTTTTAGCTTGACACCATCCCTGACAATGGTGCCAAAAATGAACCGCCTCACAATAGGTGCTTAGTAATCATGCCCAAAGCTTCTCTTAGGAATAGTTTATTCAATATAAGGATCACTTCTCCCACCATGAGGTGCATTTACTTTGTCAACCCAGGGACGTATACTTGAAATGGTACAACACAGTATGTGCACTAAGTTCCTTAAAGAGTCACTCTACCTATGCTGCAGAAAAGTAAAATACATGAAAGGAATATATACTAGAGCTGAAAGAAAGGAAACACACCTATTCCTTACTAAAATGAATGCTACAAATTGCAAACTCTACTTAATCCTATTCTTTCAACCTAGAGCATCCACTATAACTATCCTTGCAGGTGCTGCAGGAACATTCACAAAGTACAATGTTGTAGGAAGAAACTGTAATCTTCTATCTAGATTTCTAGAAATGTAGAAAGTAAATATATTCTACTCTACTCTAATCCACCTCCCAAGTGGGCCCCCTTGGTCAGCTTTTGCTAATCTATTAACACAGAAGATAAACCAAAAGTCACTTCATTATATTTCAAGAACTGATTACATGAGAATGGTACGTAAAACTAAAAATGAACTTGCTGTGCAAGATACAATCAGAATAATGTATTCCAAAATCTATGAACTTACAAAATAAAAGTCTCCTCCCTATAAATAGAGGATTGAATTCTTTATTCTAAAATAGAAAATGAACCATCTAACTGAAAATATGCCAGAGAGAAAAAAATAGGAAACGCAATAGCCCACGATATATGCAATGAAGTCTGGGCGACCAAGTCAACATGCTGGAAGTGCGGAGGGAATATAACAACACTACCTTCATGAATTTCTGAAATAGTGGCTCCTCATTTGTAGTAGCTACGTCTTCTGATGCCATGATGGTTATCCGTTCACAACTGGTCTTTAACATTCTCTTTGAATGCTGTCGACCACTCCCAAGTGGCTCCTATTTCCTGGCAAGTTAGTTATCATGCAAAGATATTCATACAAGTAGCTTTATCAAATTGATCTAGATATTAGAACACACATTTTGATTATTATATGAAATAGTACAACATATATATAATATTGGCACAATATGACATATCTATTCTACCTATAGGTTTAATGGTTCTATCTGTACGTTGACATAAGTTCAACTAATTATAAGTCCATGAATGTTCTAGTAATACTTAAAAACAAAGTATAAAGATTGATATAATAGAGAAAATAAATGGTCTCATCAGCCAGGAGAGCCCACTCTCTAGAAAACCTATTCAAGCGAAGTTAGACGGTATCCCAGTACCTGGTGACAACTCTCTCTATGGGAGAGGCTGTCACAAAGTCCCATCAACATGTGGTATCTATGGATAAGCCATAATGGTGGACATTACATGTCAAGATATCTATAATCCATAATGGTGGATATTACATGAATTAATATTTATGGATAGCCATAATGGTGAATATCACATGAGGTGATATTTATGGATAGCCATAATGGTGAATATCACATGGGGTGATATTTTTGAATAAGTCATAATGGTTGATAATACAAGGAGTAATATTTTCCCACATAAATATGGTTGCTCTCACTTCCATTACTCTGGGTGTTCTAGATCTGGGGCCTTCCAAGGCCCAGAAAAAAGAGAGAGAAAGTGAATCTGGTGAGCAGAAAGAAGTAAATGTGAGTGATGGAGTGGTAAAGAGTGAGAAGTGGGCCGATAAAAGTGTTACAGAAGTAGAAAGTGTAGAGAGAGTTGCAAAAGTGGAACCCATGACCATCAATGCTTGGGAGCTCATGCAGGGGCTAGGTGAGGAAGATGGTGTTGTGGACCCTTCTAAAAGAAAAAACTTAGAAGAAGAGAGGGTGAAATTCACTCCCAAGAAGACTTCTGAGGAATATGGTGTTGTGGATCCTTCAAAAAGAAGGACCTTGGAAGAAGAGAAGGTGAAATTTACTCCTAAAAAGACTTCTGAAGTGGGAAATGGGAGGCAAAATCAAGGGAAAAAGAAGAGGTTGGGTAAGGAAAATGGCCTGAATGTAGGGTCTAGGAAGATGAGAATGAATGAGGTTAGTAGCCCTCTCAAAGACCTGAATGTGATTGATAATTGCAATACTGAAATCACTCTTGAGATGGGTTGCAGGGGTTCAGGTTCTATCAAGAGGGTTTCAAGGAGGAGAATGACTGATTTGAAGGTCGATCCAGCTAGAAGGCTCAATTCCAAGATTAGGCTTTCTGTGGACCTCATTATAGAGCCCCAGAGTCCCTTGTTCATCCCCCAATTGGTGGCCACTTTGGAGAAGGCTCTTGAAAAGTTGAGTGAGGAGGAATGGAATTTTATAAGGAAGTTAGAGGGTGATTACAATCATGGTGAGAAGATGTCATCAAAATTTTAGGATGAGGATGACCCTCTTGAGAGTTTTGAGGTAAAATGTCCTCCTGGTGGGGCTGATGCAGTGGTATTGTATACTACCACACTCAGAGGAATCAGGAATAATTTTGAGGACTGTAACAATGTGAGAGATACCCTGGTGAGCTATGGGATTTTTGTTAGTGAAAGGGATGTTTCTATGCATCTGGACTTCAGGAATGAGCTTAGGAAACTCATGGGAAAACTTGTGACAGTGCCCAGATTGTCCATCAAGGGTAGGTATATTGGGGGTGTAGATGAGGTTCTGAGGATTCATGAAGAGGGGGAACTGGGTCATCTTCTTCAGGGGATTCCAACCCATATGCCAGGTGCAATCTGTGATGGCTATGGAGGAGTCAAGTTTGTGCCATGCTTGGAATGCAGTGGAATCTGCAAGCTTGTTAATGAGAAAAATAGAGTGGTAAGGTGCCCTGAATGCAATGAAAATGGCTTGATTCGGTGCCCAATTTGCTGTTGATGATATCCCATTTATGCAGAGCAGTGCGCTTTTAATTTTATGGAAGCCTTCTTCATGCTACTGTATTTTTAAACTCACTTCAGTACCAGGTCAGGATTGGCCATAATGCAAAGCTTCCACAAGAGTGGCAATATTCTCTGGCTTATTCATATCAGTGTTTAAATTTTTTTATCCAGCTTCTCCTGGAGAAATAATTATGGGGTGTTTTATATAGTTTTTCTTGCTGGTTTTCATCTTATGCAGCATAGTACACAACAGTGTTCTTATATATATATGGTGTGGCAAAATAGACTGCTATAGGGGTGGGTATGTTCTATTTTTTGTATTATTGTTTTGCAAAAGATAATACGAGAAGCACATATTTGGTTATATATATATATATATATATATATATATATATATATATTTTCCCACAAATGGATGTAACCATTATAACATAACTTAAGATGGATTCCTCCCTAGCTAAGAGGGAGTGTTGAAGTTAGATTCAGGAGGCTAACAAACCAGCAATCACTATAGTGTCTCAAGTGATGCTTCACATCACTTGAGACAATTATTATTATTATTATGACTAATAAAATACCTTCAAGATAATATTAACAACCTGCACCTACAAAAATTATCATATGGACTACATTCGGCTACTTCTATTTCGTCATCACTTGTGAATGATAGCGAAATACATAAATCATTATGTATCACTAATGAAAAGTATCAAGTTGTCTAAGGCTATTTATTGATTAATAATAACTTAATGATAACGATCTCATGTACGAAGGGTTATGTCTTATCACATTCAAAAGGTTGTGATTCTTGACTTCATACAGGTATATGAAGTCATAGATTTGAATTCTTAATAAGGTACAACATATCATATAATACATTGGAGAACACAATAGAAAGTATGATAGTATATCAATACTTAATATATATTCTATGATATATATGTATATATATTTATGTAGACACCTAAAACTGACCAGGTGTCTCTTAATCATCCAAACTTGCAAATCTCAGCCAATTGCCCTAAATCTCATCAAAATGCTTCAAAATAGATTAAAATCAAATTAAATGGACATTTATCAAGAAAATTGGACAAAATCAATTAAAATCAAAGGATTAATTAATAATAAAATTAAATAATCAAATATAAGCCTAAAAGGGATCAATCAAAAGTATATAATTAATTTTTATTCAATTAATTGTATAGTTTTAAATCAAAAATCAAATCCAACCCATTCACCCTTACATGGTTAATTTAATTAATTGATTGAATTAAATAAATCCTAATTTCTTTCAACTCAATTTGATCAACCAATGAGAATTGAGTAT
>MU227814.1:1377542-1424127 GCA_018584345.1 Thuja plicata | reverse complement strand
TTAGATAGAGAACCATGAGATGTCATGGATTTAATTGCAATTCTTAGGCTAAATTGTCATTTTCTTTCCATAGAATTATAGTTTTGAATCCTAATTTCATGAAGGTGTAATTTCTCACACACAAATGACACGCACCGTGGGGCTTTAGGCCTCATTTTAATCATTTTTATCATTTTTTTGTGTGTTTTGGTTCACTTTCTTGTCATTTTGCAGAAAATAGGAGAAGAGATGCCTACAAAGATTCTAAAGCTTCCTGTGAATAGTCAAGAGCCGCTTACAAATTTCTTCTATTTTCTGTCTGTCATTCTTAAGCCGCGTATAAGATAAATTGTGTCACCTACTTCTGTAAAGGTCCGCCTGTTAGTAGCAAAAGACCGCCTGTGATCTTTCCAGAGTCGTATAATATTATCATTTGACCACAATTTTCACATTATGTGCCGCCTGTGGTTTTTCTTTAGCCGCCTATGGATTTTCCAGAGCCACTTTTTAACTTTTAATTGTCACTTTCAAAGTTTTAAGTTCCGCTTTCTAACAATTAAAAGTTGCTTATTAGTTGTTAAATGTCGCGTAGAACTTTTTGATTTTTATCAATTTTTAATTGATTTGTTCATCTTTCTAACTCTCTGTATTTTCAATTTCTGCAGATGACAAATCATCCAAAGGTACAGAAACCAGAAAAGAGAGTGACAAGACCTAGTAAAGAGGTAAGAGCACAAAATAAACTCTCTAAAGAAATTCATGCAACAAATATTTTGGAAAGTTTAAAAGAGGAAGAGAATTTGTATGATAATTATATCAAATTTTTCTTTGCATACAAAAAGAAATTCCCTACTCTTTGATTGATTTTCATTTCTAGTTCTTCAAGCTTGATTGTTTTGTAAAATTTGATCAAAAGAACTTAGGAGTGATTTGTCAATTGGATTTGCAAGTTTTTCTTCACTTTGTCTTTGTTGTGTTGACTAACTTGTTAGAGAAGCCAGAGTGGGAAGGATCACCACTAGGTGAGTTGAAAAAAACCAAAATCTATCAAAAATGCACCTAGCCTTTGCTAGCTTTGAAAACAAGGTATTTTTTAATCAAGCTTGCATTGCTTAAATTGTGGCTTTCATTTGAACCTATTCCAATTAGGAAAAACCCTATTATCGTCCATATTGAATAAGCATTAGGCATATGCTCTTCAATTTTCGAAGTGAATCAAAAATCTAAATGTGCGAATTCAATTTGGTAGAAAGAAAGGGATAAAGAATTAACCAAACACTTCAATTTTAAGAATCCCCTTGACAAGGGGTTGAAAAAGAACAAATGTGTTTGAGGTGTTTACCACTTTGGGTCATTCCCTCTCACTGTCCTCGTAAGGCAAATCTTGGGAGGCAGGCCCTTTAAAGCTCTATTTTAATCTAGCATACATGGAAAACAAGAAATTGAACAAGGAACAACAATAGGGATATGCTCTTCACGTTCTAAGTGAATCAAATTACCAAACTTGTTGAACCAAGTTTGATTTCTTATTTTCCATGTATGATAGATTAAAATAGAGCTTTAAAGGGCCTGCCTCCTGAGATTTTCCTTACGAGGACGGTGAGAGGGAATGACCCAAAGTGGGAGACAATCACTTTTGCTGCGATATCATCCAACCCACTATAAAAAAAAATGCACTTTACCTTAATTAGAAAGTGACTAAGTCTTGTGCAAATCATCCTCACTTCCTCGAGTAGTCCTTTGGGATTGCACAAATTTGTACTTTCATGCGTGTGGGAAGCCCACAAGGGGGTAAAGGAACTTGATAAGATTTAGAACAGTGGTGTGATTAAAACCTTGTTAATAGCAAGCCTACCTTTTTAGAGCCATTGTTAAAAGACATATTTGTTTGACGCTAGGTAGATTTCTTGGAAGATTTTCTTGTGTTATACCCGTAAAAAACATCTGAGAACATACACTTTTAGTGTTGTTTTAGGGATATGGTGCAAATTTGATGTGTGTGTTGAGTTTGTACTTTATTTTACGCAAGAATCTTCTTTAACAAGTCTGATCAAAACCATTAAAATTTTAAAATTCAAAAATTTCAACCTTGATCAGCAAAGTGCTACATATAAAAAATTTTGGGCCGCATATAAACAATTTTGGACTGCCTGTACCTTTGAAACACTGCCTGGAAATATTCATAAGCTGTGTAAGCCACTGGAAAGTGTCACGTGTAAACATTGTAAAATTGCCTATCAATAGGCAAACACCACTTGCAAACTGTAGAGTGTCGCGTATAGGAATCCTAGTGATCACCTACAAACATTTGAAAGCAACCTACACACAGGCAAGAACCACCTAGAAACAAAGAAGGGAAAACAGTGGATATTCCTAGAGGTTTGAAAACAAGATACTGACATTTTTGGATACAATTTTCAGGATTTTATCTCTGTGTACCAGCTAATTGATTAGAATCCGCCATTATCAGACCTTTTGAAAAATCATTCAAGGATTGATCAATTAAGTGAGATAAAAAGCCTAAGTCTTTATTTGATTTATGTTAATGCCAGATTTTATGTGATCTCATTACATTAAGGCTACCCTACAACTTGACAGATCTTATCTAAGGCAAGAGTGTCCTTTTTTGGGTGATCCTTTTAGTTCTTCAAGACCTTTGTTGGAACCTATAAAATAAACAGAGCCAAAAATTTCCTTTCCATTTGGCAATATGGATCACGACCAAATCAATCATGTTAACAAGGATACAAATAATAACGGAGGGGGAAATGGTGACCTAACAATCAAGGATCCAATAACAATACCAATGGAGGAGGAAATTGTGACCCTAACAATCAAGGGTTAAACAAAAACCTTGGAGGAATTAACCTTGACCCTAATAACCAAGGGTTAGATAATAACAATGGGGGAAATATTGAACCTAATGATGAAGAAGAAACTGATGAAAAGGTCAATGAATTAATTCAAAGTCCCTTCTTCATGAAGCTTATGGAAAAAGTGTTGGAAAAAGACAAGGAAAAGTGCTTTCTAGACCTAGCACATATGGGTCTCAAACTTCCACATGAGTATGATGTCAACAAACTCAAACAAAAGGAAGTTGATGCTACCCCATTGATATCATGAACAAGAAATTCCAACTTTTCCAAATGCAATTGGACACAATGAAACAAAGTGGGGTTCCTAAACCCTTTTCTATCAAAGCTTTGTGTCCTTTTCCCTTTGATAAGTCATTAATCATGGTTCCATTCCCAACTAATGATATCTTTCCTAAATATGACAAATATGAAGGAACAACTAATCCTCAAGATCACTTAAGGGAATTTTGTGCCTTAAGTCTAGATTTCATGCATGACACAACTTACCTAATGAGGTTATTCCCTAGAAGTTTTGGAGGTATGGCAATGGAGTGGTTTTCGAAGTTACCCTCCGACATTCAAACCTTTGAAAAATTGGCCTCTAAGTTTGTAACTCATTACTCTTATAATATCAAACATGAGATTACAATGCTTAATTTATGTAACACCGAGCAAAGAGAAGGAGAGGGATTCCTACTTTTCCTACAACAATGGAGAGCGGTATTTGCTAAATACCCTCGAAGTGTACCCAAAAAGGAGAAGATGGATATCTTTGTGAATAGCTTGAATCATGAAATGAACTACTGGTTAAGGATACAATGTCCTAGGTCATTCCAAGACCTAATTGAGAATGGGGTTACAATGGAAGAGGTATTGGTCAAAAGTGGGGAGATTAAACTTTACAAGGATAACAAGAATAACAACAACAACAATACCTCCAATACCAATCAAAATCGCAATACTCCTAACAACAACCGGTTTTGGATGAGAAATAACAAGAATAAAGGAGTTGTCAATGATGGAGTGGTAGAGGCAAATACTTTAAAGGCCACCCCTTTCAATCTCACCCAAAATTCAGTTCAAGCCAATAATTTGAATCAAGCACCCAAAGTGACCTTTAACAACAACAACAGTAATAACAACTTTGGGAATAATCAAGGGGCTTACAAGCCTAAACCTTTCTTTGCACCTACACCCAAAAGGACATTCACTAATTTGGGTGAACCGTTGAAAAATGCATTAAGGACACTTATTGAAAATAAACTTATTGACCTACCAAGGGCTCAACCATATGAACCTCAAATCAAGCCAAATTGGTGGAGTGAGAATAACCATTGTGAGTACCATAGAAATCGGGGACATAAGACAAATGATTGCATGTGTCTCAAACATGTGGTACAAGATCTCATTGATAATGGTGTGATAAAAGTATAAGGCCCTCAAACTAATGAAGATCACACAACTTTTAAGACTCCTTTCTATAAACATGAAAAAAAGAATCTTCCAACTCCAACAATGGAGGAAATAATGGGAACAATGCAAGAGGAAATAATAATGTTAACTTTGCACATACCTATGATAATACTATCAATGCTATATCCGGCCATGAGAGTACAATCAATGTTGTTGTGATCAAAGATAAACCTAAAGTGGAAACCTCTAATGCCATCACAAGGGGGAAAACCTCAAAGGTTACCCTACAAGAGGGTACTCCTATTACTATTGGTCCTAAAACACAAATTATTTTGGCTAAACAAACACCACCTACAACAAAGCCTTATAGTTTGGTGGATCAATTACAAAAGACTCCAGCACAAATATCAATTTTGGAGTTGTTGAAATCATCTCCTAATCACAAGGAGATCTTGGAAAAATCCTTTATTGAGACCACGGTTCCTATAAACTTGGAGGAAGATAAATTTCAGAATATGGTAGGACATCTCATATCCCCTCATTGTCTTTCATTTTTAGAGCAATATGATATGTCTATCACACATCCTCAAAACTTACCCATGCACATAGAAGTGTTAATCCAAATGCATAGGGTCAAGAGAGTCCTCATAGATGGGGGAGATGGTCTTACTATTTTCACTTTAAACCTTGTCAATTCATTAGGGTTAACTGAGTCTTCCATTGACCCTAAAAATAAAATCACCATTAAGGCTTATGATGAGGAGGAATGATCTTCAAAGGGTATGAATATTCTACCAATTCAAGTGGGACCTATCAAAAATAATACCATATTTTAGGTCCTTGATATGAATTTCACTTACAATATCTTATTGCGAAGGCCATGGATACATGAAATGCAAGGGGTACCTTCTACCTATCACCAATGCATAAAGTTTCCACACATGGGGGAAGAGATCACGATTGGAGGAGATTCAAACCCATTTCAATATTGCAATGCTTTGAAGCCAAGTCATGAACTATTAATACCTCATAATAGGGAAGGATTCATCCCTAATATTACCATGGAAAAAGATAAAGAGAAAAGTTCAAAACCAACATCAAATGTTACATCAACTTCTAACCCTACTCAAACTAACTCAACTACATCAACTAAGGGAAAGAAAAGGCAAGTTATGAGGGTCCAAATTCAAATGATAATTCAATCAAGACTTCAACATTGAGAATGGAAATTTTGAAACCTAATAAGGAAGAAAGAGAACAAGCTATGAAGGATCATTATAAAAAGATGAGTGACATGATGAACTGATTTGAGAAACAATGCAAAATTCACTCAAAAGGGGTAGGGGAATATTCTGTTTCCCTATTTGATTTACCTACATCTCCAAGGACACATGGGAAGCCATCCAAAAATCATCAACCCCACAAATATAATTCTCATTTTGTGAGAGAATGTGATAAACAAGAAATGGAAATAGAGGATAATGAAGTATTACAATGGCTTTATAAGGATGAGGATAATTCAGCTAATCTCATTGAAAGGGTGCAACATATCAACATCCAAACTGATCAATATGGAAAAGGATTTGATATCATGAAGAAAATGGGATATAAGGGAAGAGGAACCTTAGGAGTTTGACATAGAGGATTGTTAGAACCTATTGAATTAGTTTGGAGAGAAAAAGAAGAGAAAGCCGACATAGGTTTTCAACATAAGGAAGAAAGTTCAAGTCCCATGCATGATTTTTGTGCACATATATACATGGTAGGCTCTGAAAGTGAAGATGATTCTAGGGATTATGAGTGAGATTCCTTTTCCAAAGAATCTTTTCATGACATAGAGGTTGATTCTATTCACACTTAAGAAACTCCTCCTAAAGTTGAGAATCAAGAACATGTGACTCAAGGTTCAACTTATACTCAAACATAAAGTGAACCTCAACAATCTAATGTAGAACAAGAACCTCTTTACAATAAATGGGTAGGTGAACCTTTTGTACCTTTGTGGGTGGGAGATTCTAACCTATTGTTTAATCCACATGCTTTCTTTCCCATGGAAATCTCAGAGCACTCTAGTGAAGAGGATTTTGATCCTTCTTCCATGGACCATCTTGAAGAGGCACATGTTATAGACCTTGACGATACAATGTGTGAACCATCAAATGAAGTCATGTCCCTAAATCCCTCAAATGATAATCCATCCAATGAAACCTTATCCTTAATGCACCCCAAAATTATTGATTGGGATCTTTCCAAGCCAAACGACTTACTATACTTCCCAAATGACAACACAATGGCCTTATACCTAAATGCGGTTGAACCAAATTCTTCCATTAATGAATTAAATCCAGACATGATGATAGGGGTAGGTGTTCAACCTATTAATCCACAAAATGAAAGGAAAAAATATAAAAAAATGAGAAGGTCTAGTGGTGAAAACCACCATGTGGCAGTGCTAGACCCAAAAAAAGTAAAAATAAAGGATGTTTTAGATGGTGAAAACCCAACTGTGGCACCTAAGGAAGAGAGGTTGGACACCTTACCAACAAATGAAGATGAAATATCACCTATACTTATTGAACCTATAGAAAATCTTAATATTGGTACTGAAGTGGATCCCAAATTTATTCACTTAGCAGCGTCTTTGAGTCCCTTGGAGAGGAAAGAGTTCATCGAATTATTTCAAGCAAAGAAAGTCAACTTTGCATGGTCATATGACGATATGCCTAGATTGGATCCAAGTTTCATAATGCATCATTTGAATGTGAAACCCAGGGTTAAGCCCATCAAGCAGAAATTGAGAAAAATGCATCCACATGTAGCCCTTTTAGTAAAAGAAGAATTGGAAAAATGACTCAAGGTGGGATTTATAAGAGTAATTTCATATGAAAAATGGATCTCCAACATTTTATTGGTTACCAAGCATGATAAATCCATAAGAGTTTGCATAGATTTTAGAGATTTAAACCTTGCTTTCCCCAAAGATGACTTTCAATTACCCAACATTGATGTTATTGTGGATCTAACTTCTGGTCATTCTATGTTTTCACTTATGGATGGATTTAGTGGGTATAATCAAATTTGCATTGCACCTAAGGATCAAGAGAAGACAACCTTTACATGCCCATGGGGTACTTTTTGTTGGAATGTAATGCCCTTTGGTCTCAAAAATGCTGGAGCCACTTATCAAAGAGAAATGACTACCATTTTCCATCACATGATGCACACCTTCCTAGAAGATTATGTGGATGACATTCTAGCTAAGTCACATGAGAGAAAAGATCACTTACCCATACTTGAAAAGATTTTTACAAGGCTAGAACAATTCAAAGTAAGACGCAACCCAAAGAAGTGTGCTTTTGGGGTACAATCCGAAAAACTCCTAGGGTACATTATTTCTGCAAAAGGCATTGAAGTAGATCTTGAAAAAGTACAAGAAATAATAGACATGGACATTCCAAATAATATTATTCAAATGAGGTCACTTCAAGGAAGACTTCAATCTATAAGGAGGTTCATTTCTCAATTGGCATAAAAATGCCATTCCTTCACAAGGTTTCTACATAAAGACACCATCTTTACATGGGATGAAGAATGTGATAAAGCCTTTACATTGTTGAAAACATACTTGATGAATCCACCCATCTTAATTGTCACCTATTCAAGGAAAACCTTTAGTACTCTATATATCAGCAATGAAAAAATCTTTAGGAGTCTTATTGGCACAAGATGATAATGAAGGAAAAGAAAGAGCTATCTACTACTTGAGTAGAACTTTGATCAAATGTGAATTAAACTATAGCTTCATGGAAAGGGCTTGCCTAGTCGTGGTATTTACCTCTCAAAAGTTAAGACATTATATTTTGATGCATAAGGTGAAGCTCATAGCCAAAATTGATCCATTGAAATATTTACTTAGCAAAATAGCTCTAACTAGAAGGATTGCAAAGTGGGTAATGGTGCTTAGTGAGTTTGACATTGAGTATGTAGATAGGAAAGCAATCAAAGGTCAAGTTATTGCAGATCAATTGGCCGACTATCCTCTAGAATCTACACATCCAATTCAAGTGGAGTTTCCAGATTCTGAGATTGTTAATGTAGAAGATAAGACATGGACTTTATACTTTGATGGATCTTATACCCAAAATGGTAGTGGTACAGGCATTCTTTTGATCATACCACAAGGTTACACAATCCAAAAATCTTACAAGTTATTGTTTCCTTGTACAAACAACATTTTAGAGTATGAAGCTTTGGTCATAGGTATCAAGATGGCCTTGGAATAGAATGTCACAGAATTACAAGTCTATGGGGACTCTCAATTAGTCATCAATCAAGTCAATAATGAATACAATAGCAAGGATGAAAAATTGATGCCTTACAAGAAATTGGTGGATGATTGGAAAAATTACTTTTCTTTAATTAATTTTGAAAAAATCCCACGTGACAAGAATGGAGCAGTAGATGCAATGGCTACCTTGGCATCTTTGCTTCAAATGCCCGATCAAAATGAAAGGTATGAGTTCTTGGTGGAAGAATTGGTTAAACTAGCATTTGACCTACCTGATACCCAAATTATTTCCCTTTTAATTGGACATGACTCACCATGGTATGGACCCATTTATGCCTACCTAAAAGACCAAACCTTACCTATAGACCAAACCCGTGCTCAAAAGAAAAATTTCATAAGACAAGTGGATCGCTATACCATCCTTTTTGACACATTATATCGTAAGGGTCTTGACGGAATGCTCCTTAGATGTCTAGAGGAATATGAATCAAAATTAGCTTTAAAAGATGTCCACAAGGGGATTTGTGGGTCACATTTGAGTGGTTTAAACCTAGCTAAGAAAATCCTACGTATGGGGTACTTTTGGAAAACCTTAGAAAGAGATGCTTGTCAGTTTGTCAAAGTTTATGCAAAATGTCAATACCATGGAGACATGATCCATGCACTGACACAAGAATTACACCTATTTGTCACACCATCACCATTCTACCAATGGGCTTTTGATTTTATTGGCATGATCTATCTACCTTATTCAAATGGACATAAGTACATCCTCACTACAACAGAGTACTTCACTAAATGGGTTGAGGCCATCCCTTTAACAACTGCAACGAGGAAGCAAATTTCTATGTTCATCCTTAATCATATCATTTGTAGATATGGCATTCCTCACACCATCATCACGGATAAGGGAAAATAGTTTAAGAATAAGGATGTAGATGAACTTTGTGATACATTCCATATTACTCATCACTCATCATCCATTTACTATCCCCAAGGTAATGGACAAGCATAAGCTACCAACAAAAATATCCTCAAAATCCTCAAAAGATCAGTTGGTAAGTCAGGTAGAGATTGGCACCTTCAAATCAATCCAGCATTATGGCCCTATAGAACTAGTATTTGTACCCCGACAAGAGCTACACCTTTTTCATTGGTTTAAGGGGCCAAAGCTGTTCTACCTTTAGAAGTTGAAATACCATCCCTAAGAGTGTCATTGTATGGATTAATCATGGATGAATATTATAGAGTTGCCCAAATTCAACAATTGGAATTGTTGGAGGAACACCAAACTCAAGCTTATGATCATTTGAAAGTGTATCAGAATAAAATCTCATGGAATTATAACAAGCATATTAAACCAAGAACCTTTCAAGTGGGAGATCTAGTGTTGAGGGAGAATCCTAAAAATTAGGTTGATAGAGAAAAGAAAAGAAAGTGGGAAGCAAATTAGATTGGTCCTTTTGTCATTGTTTCTTCTTTTGGAATGGGGACTTACAAATTGGCCGATTGTGATGTTGATGAATTGCAAGAACCTATCAATAGCATTCATCTTAAGAGGTTTCACACCTAATTAGACAAAAGAGTATCCAAGGAAAGAGTATTAGTTGAGAGTATTAGATGAGTCAGTATCACCTTTGTACATGAGAAAAAGATCAAAATATAAAAAAATCAAAAAGTTCAAAAGCCAAAAACATTGGAATAGTAGAAAATCAAAAAAAGGAGAAAATTGAGCATGAAGAAATCAAAAACATTTGGAAAATAAAAAAAATGTTGTCTTGGTGAAAACCTAGCAAATAGGCACCTTGATGATAAAAAAAAAAGAAAAAAAGAAAAAAATGAAAAAGAGAAAAAAGTGCCTTGGTGAAAAGCTAGAATTAGCTGCCTTGGTAGAAAAAAAAGAAAAGAGCAATAATCCCAAAAGGTGAAAACCTGGAAATAGGTGCCTTTTGTCCCTTAGGTCTTTCCTAGTCACATTTGTACATATTGCATTTCATCATCTCATTTGTCCATATCTTCATTGCATTCGTCATTTATGCATAAGTCGTAATAAAGTCTCAAAGCTGCATTGTTGCATTCTAGGTTTCATTTTGCCCTCAGTTTCACATGGTTAAATTTATCACTTGGGGGCAATTATCATGAATTTTGGTACTAAGCGGATTCAAAAGAGCACAATTTTTGTGACACGACAGAAGCAGATTTTTAGATTTAGAGGAGAGATATTTTGGAACCTTTGATGGATATCATTGTTCAACCCTAAACAGTTTGATCCAACAAAAGGATCCTTGAGTTTCATTGACTTATTTTATCAGGATTAAAAATTGACAAACCCTAAATGATCAGCATGTTTGGAATTCTTTTTGAAAATCTTGATACATTTCAAAACACTTGGAATTCTTGATGAGTTTTTCATTGATTTTTTTGAGTCATGTTATTTTAGCTGATCGATGATGTTTCAACTAGATTGGCGATGATGAAGACATGATGTTTTTTTAAATTCTTTGTGACTATTTTGAGGAAGATCCTTAAACTTGTGTAAATTTGTCTAAGGACATGGTCATCAAAGAACCATCAAGGACAGTCATATAGGAAGGAGGGTTAACCTTTGTTTGTTCACACAAAAGGATACCTTGGCTATTTAGATCTTTAATATCTTAATACCAAAATCCACTTGCAACATTGAATCCAATTAAACTGGTATTCATACTCCCATAATTGGTCATTCAACTAGTGAGGGTTGTACTTGGTTTTGTAGAAGGTTACCAAATGAGTTGAAAGTCATATTTATATCCTTATGGTCATAGTGGCACCAGTAAGGATTGTATTGACTCCTAGTTCCATAATTCTCAATGATGAAAATATATCTCTATTTGCATTTCCTTCACAAACCTCAAGGATAATTAGTTGCATTGCATTTTCATGTTAGATTAATTGCATTTTTCATGTTAGATTAATGGCTTTTATTTTTAGCATGTTTCCAAGTTCAAGGGGATTAATTAATGGGGTTACATCAATTCAATGGTTTCAAACCATCAATATGAGATTATCTTTGGCATTCATCACAATAATCATTAATCATTATATATTCATCTCAAGAGAAAAGAAAATAAAAGAAGCATTAATCATTATTCATTTATCCAAATCATCATTTAGGACTCACATTTCATAAATTAAGTTGCATACATCAAAATCCAAAAAGATAGTTGCATTCATTTTACCATTTGCACTAAGTATTGCATCCATATCATTGCCTTGCATTAAACCATACATCATTATAACATCAGAAAATCATATAGACATAAGTTGCATTAACATCATTTGCATCCATATATCTATGTCCTACTTTAAGACATTGCATCCATAGCATAATAAAAATAAATGCATCATAGAATCATGTAGATATGCATAAAAGAAATATTATAAAAACATCATCAAAGGGGAATCAATGGAAGATCATCATAAATAAATGTCCATCATCAAATGTCTATAGAAAATCTGTATATCAAAGATACATCAACTAAAATGATCCATATGTCACAAGTACTAATAAAAAATCCACATGATACATCAATACAATATCTGAATATCATAGATCCCTATCTATCTCATGACCCAGCAGGGGCACCTGATCCATCTCCCATGATACCTGTACCTGAACCTCCTTTACCATCATGATCCTTGTCACCTGATCTATCCTGTGTGGAAGGTGGTGCCTGATTAGTGCTAGCACTAGTAGGTAATTAAGCTAAAATATCCAAGAACTGTTGCAACATAGTCGTAACATGATCCAACTGACCAGTCACTATAGTCATCCCTACCTATAATCCTTGAACATCCTAAACTAAGTTGTCCACAATCAGAGGAATTGGAGGTTCCTGTGATGCTGGAGGGGCCTAAGGTGCCTGTGGTGCTAAAGGAACCTGTGATATCACCTGTGTTGTCCTACTCTATGGATCTACCTGATGATCAACCTGTCTTGGTGGAGATGGAGGTCTCTGTGGACCCTGTAATGGAACTTGTAGAGGGACCTGTCTGGAAAGTTGAACTCATCTATGTCTCTTCCTATCCCACTCAGCACCAACTCTACTAGGAGCCTATCTCTAGGGAGGTGCCTGTTCCTGAACTCACCTTTGTCTAGGCTGACCAAATTCACCACCTCAACCTCTAACATGACCACCCTGTATCTGAGGTCCTGCAGCTCTTTATACCCTAGGAGCCCTAGGTGCTCTCTGAAACCTTTGTCTCTGAGGTCTCCTACCATCTCCATCACCATCTACATCATCTCCACTATCATCATCTGATAGATCATCCACATTAGGAATGGGCTTGGCTGGATATGTGAATCTAGTGAACCTATGCCATGAGAACCACTCTTGATACTCAACAGACATACCTGCATCAGCTACATGTGGCATAATATCCCATTTGATATGTCTGAGCTACTCAATCTATGCATAGGCATACTGATAGTCAACCTGAGCTCCCCACACGGATCGCTTTGCCTATACACTAGCATAAAGTGCCATACCCTGGGGCATATCATGTACTTGACCATACTGACGAAGTACTCTCCCGAAGGAAAATCTCTCTATACATAGTGGTGATCGACCAATCATCCACTGAGGGGAAAACATATAAGGTAGCTCATCATCATCCTCTCGCCATCCCTCATATCTTAAATAAGGTCTCCATACAACCTAATCAATATCATTGATAGTACGACACCAAAACTCAACCTTGCCTAGACGATGCTGGATAAGCATACCATCGTACAAAAAAGCATACAAATAATGTTAGGCTCACACTCATGCCAAGACTAGTCTAGTGATAGGGATATGCTCCCAAGTCTATAGCTATAATAGAACTACACTTGTTGAGATAGATGCGTTGTGCTTGTATACAATCTCATGTAAATCATGGTAAAGTTGGGCCAACACACAGGAACCCCAGTCAAATCTCTGAGGATGTACAATAAAGTCCTCCAATATATGACCCCATCTGACCACAAAGCCACGACCTCTCCTATCAGGAAGCAATACCCCTCTGATAACTGCTCCTAGTAATGTTGGCAACGTAGGATATGAAGCAAACTGTGCCCAAGTAATGCAATCATTCTCAATGGTGTTGTCTCCAAACTCCCGTCTGCATACGCTACCATCATAAACTGAATCATAGTATACCCGCTCTCCACAAGTTGGGATCCTCAACAATCTATATATGTTCTCTAGCATGATAGTCATCTCGCTGAGGGGTATATGGAAAGTGTTATGGTTAGAGTGCCATCGCTCTTCCATAGCTGTCAACAAACCTTGGTTCAGCTGAAACTGAGGGAGATCAAGAAGGAAACTAAGACCACATGTCTCGATAGTATGTCTCTCAAGAAGAGTCAACTCATCGACTAAATAAAAAATCCAAGACACCACACCCCATACTTGCAACTTATGGTAATGTTCCTACATTTTGAAACAAAGTGAATTATATTAGTCTTTCTATCGGTGGATCATTATAAGTTAATCAAACACATTAAATCTATCCTTGCTCTATTTTGAGCACATCAACCTATTGTTCCTAACCTCTAGATCTTGAGAAGGGATCAATTTGGCATCATTTTAATCAATCTAATTGGCATATCAAACATTCATCGATATGCTTTTTCTAATATCCTAAACACTAAGTGACATCATGGAATCACATTTTCTAGCTTGGAAATCAATCAAGTCATTTCAGACATTCAATCGAAGGTAATTTATCCTATCTATTTTTAGGTTTACTCACAATTCTTTGTAGGCGACACTTGACTAAGTGTACATGACTTTTTAGCCCCGTGACATTGAAAATCTCACATGCAGTCTTTTAAACATTGGAGGTGGTACTTTACAAAGCACGTGACCTTTTACAGTCCTAGGCGGCCTTGAAATTCTAGGGTTTCATAGGCGACACTAAACTATTGGGTTGAAAAATTTGACCTAATCCCTAGGTGGTTGTGGATTGCTCCAACATGGCTTTGAAATATGTGGAGGTGGCTTTTCACTAACCTAGGCGTCTTTGAAAGTTTCCTAAGCGGCATTTTGCAAAAATCTATCTAAAAAGCATTAGAAACTAGCAATAAATGCTATTAAATGAGCAAAAAATGCACTAGGAAGGGTAAAACCACTCACTGGAGGCCTATAGTTAGGTGGCTCTCTTAATGGCGTGCTCTCTCAAACCGATGCTATCGAATGGGGACCACCATCACTGTCAATCATCAAAGGATCAAAGCAAAATCTCAATGGTAAAAAGTGAAAATGAATAGTAAATTTGGGTTTTTCAACCTATTTAAGCTATTTTACCCTAATTTTGAAGATTTTTGACCCAGTTGGACTAAATTGCATATTCTACACACTGGGGCATCTTCTGACATCTTTTTCAATATCATTGTTTATCAAAAATGAAATGATCTTGGATCTATTCTTCATCAGTTTCATCCAATCTTTGACATCTGCACATCAACATGTTTTCATTTCTGAGGGGGCATCATCATATCATATCTTGGGATTCTGCATCATATCTTACATCAAATTTGGGGCATTAAAAATTCAAACTTTATCAAGTTTCAAATTGAATTCTGCATCAGGTTTCACATCAAGTTCTGCATCAGGTTTCACATCAAGTTTTGCATTAGGTTTCACATCAAGTTCCGCGTCCGATTTCACATCATGTTTCATATCAGGTTTTTCATCAATAAATCAGTATTAATGATCAGGACATCAAGTTTTCTTTGAATCAATGTGCTTCACACATCAATTCAAAGAGGGACATTTGTAGAAACCTAAAATTGACCAAGTGTCTCTTAATCATCCAAATTTGCAAATCTCAGCCAATTGCCCTAAGTCTCATCAAAATGCTTCAAAATGGATTAAAATAAAATTAAATGGACATTTATCAAGAAAATTGGACAAAATCAATTAAAATCAAAGGATTAATTAATAATGAAATCAAATAATCAAATATAAGCCTAAAAGGGATCAATCAAAATTATATAATTGATTTTTAATCAATTAATTGTATAGTTTTAAATCAAAAATCAAATCCCACCGATTCACTCTTACATGGCTAATTTAATTAATTGATTGAATTAAATAAATCCTAATTTCTTTCAACTCAATTTGATCAACCAATGAGAATTGAGTATTTTGTCTTCTTGTCCCACCCTTTGAGGACAACCATTTAAATGGTCCCCCCATCTGAAACCATTTAAGGGATCAAACTCAACCAAGGATTAACCCATGGTCAATTCACTCTACCCCCTACCCTTGGGAATTTTCTATAAATACAAGCCATTTTGTATGCATTTCATATCCTAGAAAATTCGAATGCATAACATCCTTATTATAGGCAATTTGTGAGCAATTGAGAGCATAGTGAGCATTTGCGTAGCATTTTGATCATTTGTAGAAGCAAATTGTTGATTTAAGAGTAATATCATGAGCATTTGAGTTATAATTTCATATCATTTGAGAGAATTGAGCTAGATTTAAGCATGTTTGTTATCAATTTATCATTCTAGGATTGTCCTTGAGAGAGATTAAGGCTGAGATCTCTTTCAACAAAGCTTAGATAGAGAACCATGAGATGTCATGTATTTAATTTCAATTCTTAGGCTAAATTGCCATTTTGTTTCCATAGAATTGTAGTTTTGAATCCTAATTTCATGAAGGTGTAATTTCTCACACACAATGTATATATATATATATATACATATATATATATATATATATATATATGTATACCTATATATATATAATAGAAGTCTAATATATATCACACATCGATATTTATATTCACATCAACTTGATATATATGTTTTGTGATTTCATTCATTTATAGTGAAAATCAAGCAGTTCAATATATTATTCAAGATCAATATCGATCTATATATATATTCAAGTAATACATAGGTATACTTGTAATTATATAAAATTTAAAATTGCTAAAGTCTGATACAAAATTAATACTGTGGATCTTCTACAATTGATATCACTAACCCAATCATAACCCACATATCAATGGCTTTCATATCTTTTATCTTTTTTCTCACCCTCAACAACTTAGCCCTTTGTGATGCACTCTCTCCTAGTAGTTTGTCCCTCTCCTTTGTAACTGATTCCCTCTCTCTCCTAAGGGAATCTCTCTCCCCAACCAACTCATATCCCTCCCTAATCAGTCTAGCTAACTCCCCCCTTAGTTGATCCCACTACATGGTAAGAAGATCCCTATCGCACTTCATATTGTCCCTATCCCTTTGAAATGTGTCTCTCTCCTCTTGTAAGGTATTCCTCTTAACAATCATTTTCTTGTACATTTGATCAAGCTATTTATGGGCCTCCTCCAGGGACCTTATCTTAGACACTATAGTTTCCATTGCCTATGAGGATGACTATATCTACGTAGGAGGTACCTTTACAGGTGTTGAATATTATTCTAAGACCCATGGGCCCTACCCTTGTATACTTATGTGTTGTGACACCTGTAGCTAGTTATGTATATCATGGATCACTACACCCCCATCTCCCATTTATCCTCCCCCATCTCCACCCACCTACTGGCCATCATCTACATCCATGGAAATTCCTCCCCCATCTACTATGTGTCCCTCATCTCTCCCTATATTTTTTGTGAGTACTCCCCTCCTCCTCAACCTCTATGACACTCCATGTGCCCCCCTCTCTTTGTTCCTCCACTTGTACCCACTACAACTCTCACATGTTGTACTACTGCTGCTACTTCTCCCTCCCTCCTTGCAGGTTGGTAACCTCTCCCTCTCTACCCCCACACTACTTCCTACCTTAGTTTCACACTCAATGACACCTACCCTGACCTCCTATCTAATCGACGCATCCTAAACCATGTAGTATATGTTTTTGTCACACCTTGATCTATAGCTCCTCGTGGATCCCAATCCTTCAACCCCATGGCTCTCCACTCCCTAGCTCCCTAAACCATTCCTATCTAGTGGTGGCCCAAATTTTCCCCTCCTCTCCCTCATAACCTTCTAGAACCACTTCTCCAACCCTACCACATTGTGTAATCTTCCTAATTGGTGCATCACTCTGTCTTGTCAGTATCTATCCATAATATACTCCCATCGGTCTATAATGTACAGTGTAGTAATCATATAGAGAAAGTTCCTATGATCCTATTCCCACTTGGATATATCCATATATGGATTCTAGGTAATCTCGTCTCTGACCTTGTCCAACGCCTCTACCACTGATCAATATCATCCACATACTCATAGGTCAGTGGCTCTCTCCAATTGTATACCACCAGCTCATGAGGTGTCCTATGTCTCCTCCCCAATGGACACAAAACAACAATATTCTCTCACCCCCAAATCTACATTAGTGTAGTAAAACCAATGTTTCAACCCTATACTCTGATTTGTGGTAGAAAGTAATATGTAAATCCCTATATAGCTTAGTCAACATCAGTGTCCCCCAAGCCATATATCGACCAATATCCATTTCCCACACTATCATTAGGATCAGTCCAAGTGTAACCCCTGTCCCACCTATATCTAGGCCAATGTAACCCCCAACTAGCTCACATGCATAGAAGTGAACCCTCCTATCCACTGGTGCCTGGTCCAACCACCTATCTAGTGTCAATTTCCATGTCTCAAAGGTATGTCCACCCCAACCAAGCTCCTTACTACCTCCATCTGCATTACCCTATGCAGTACTACTTGTGACCCCCTAATTGAAAGAAAAGATCTCGTAGACATCCTCTGTAGTAACTATCATCTCCCCAATTGGGAGATGGAAGGTGGGCATCTCACATTTGTACCACTCACATATTGCGGTCACCATCTCCATGTGCTCTCTCACATGGGTCATCCTCGCATGAAACCCCAACCCTAGCCTATCCACTCTAGTCCAGTCAGCCCAAGTGAACTTTCCTACAACCTTGAGTACAGTCGCATGTCTCTCTGAGGATACTAGTGCATCCACAGACCACTACAATCACCAAACCTCCCAAGTTAGATATAATTAATTCCCTCCCCCTGATCCCCTTTTCTTCCTAGAAAAAAATTTCCCTTCATTCCCAGAGGAGTTTCCAACTCCTTAACCTAGACTGATGGGAACACATTCATGTCACTCTTTTAACATTTCTTCTTTTTTCCCCTACACGAATGTGTTCCTACTAATACTAAGCCTACAGGTTGGCGTTCTCACAAATATTTTTGGCATACCCACTAGTGCAGTAACATGTTCCCACAAAATCTAATCTAAACCTCCCATTTCTGACTTTTCATAGTTTGGCAGGAAGACATTCCCATCGGACCTAATGAAGGGTACTCCCCTTATTCAACCAAACACAAACACCACAATATGCAAATAAACATAAAATTGCTAGAACATAACAATGAAAAGAATAATAACACTTGATTTCTTTCTATTATCTTCAATATAATGACATGACAATATTCAAAAAAGTAACATGCTATAGTCACATGGGCTTTTTCATTACAATAATCTGCAAGACAGAGCCATAATCTACACTTTTTGGAATTGAACTCCAAAACCCCCCTTCTTCCCTATGTAAGTAGCATAATTAACTGCCTTAGAAAATTATAGAAAGTTAAATTTTCCCATTTTGGCGCCTAGTGGTTCAATTTTCTTCCTTAAATGATTTTTCTCCCTCTTCCTTTTGTATTGAAACTTGAGTTCCACTAGCCCAACTTCTGAATACCATAACTTGTGAACCATTGAGTTGATTAGCTATTATGGCCACATTTCTGAAATCCCACAATGCGCTCTACAACCCTCCTCTAGAAAATTGTTGACCGATCAAAGTTTGACCCCCTTTTAGAGCCTCTAAGGCCTTCAAAACCGAGTTCAAAGTTTTTTCACCACCCTACCAAAATAGAAAATTCAATATATTCAAAAATAGACTTGATCTTGCCATGACTCTTTACTGCCAGACTTATATATCCAAAATGATTCTCTAGGGAAGAAATTGGGACAATCTATGCTCAAATAAACAACATACTAAATTAGTAAACTTTGCAAAAATAGTAACCATGCCAAAGACATCCCTTATTGAAAAACTAGACAATATTTTTGGGTAATGCAAGATTTCTCTTACACCCTGGATGCTCTTACATCAGGATCCGTGAGCGGTCCCATGAGATACGACCCTGTGGGACTCTATTTTTCTCACCTATAAAGCTAAAAACCAACAATAAATGAAAATAAAGGCAGGTTTTTTTGACACTTACATCTTTGTATGGCTGACCATGTTGCCTAATGCTCCTCACCACACCTGAACTATGCCTCATAATCCCAAACTATGTCATCTCCTCCAACACTCAAATGGCTCTAAAATCTCTGAGGCAAAATGGCTCTCCTCACAATTTCTCAAAGGCCTAGGGTTCAAATGAATGGTATTTGGACCCTATTTTACTTAAAGGGGCCCCTTTTAGGGCTCAATTTATGCCTTCTCGGCCCCTATGGGGCCCTTTCTTGCATCATCTCTTCTTAGGACATTCATTTTGTACCTCACTCGCACTACAAGGCTTCATTTATTCCCCCTTTCTTCCATGCCATTGGGGAAACCTTTCTTTCAAGACACTGCCCGAACCCCTTTTTCTTTCTCATTCTCCTTCTTGAGGGGGCATCACCCTATCTAACAAACATCACTTCCCATAGTTTCGGGCAACTTCATTGCTTCTAAATTCTTTGAGTCGTTGAAATTTTAAACTTCTTTAAAATGACATTAATCTAATGACATTTCAAAGAGGGGAAAAATGTAGACACCTAAATTTGATTAGCTAAATTCTAATTAACTTTAGTAATCTTCTTTGCATTATTAAATAAATAATTTACATTATTTAATTAACTTATGTTGGGTTCCTGGTTAATTAGTTTAATTAATTAACTATAGTCTTATTAATCAAATAGCAATCCACAACTATTTAATTAATCAAATCCCCTCCTATTAATTAAACAAATATCCTTATTTGTTTAAATTAATTCATTTATCCTGTATTCTTCTATTTTAGATTAAATAAATCTTATTTAATCTAATTGAGCATATGACTCCCAACTTTATCCCTTACTTAACTATCCTTCAACTACCTAACCCATGGTTCTAACTCGACGCAACCCACTTGCACATACTAACCCTCACTTAATTAGTTAAATACCCCTATTTAACTATTTAATCCTCCACTCATTCTCTCTCCTCCCATCACATCCTCCTAATAACCTCACTTTCCTCCTAATCTCACCTTAATCATTTGCACAATCCTAATCAAAAGGATTATAAATCCAAAGTCAACTCTATGTCATGTCAACTCCAATCCCAACTTATTTCCTTTTGTCAACCTTAAATACCCTCTTACACTCTCAACCATATTCTTCCACTTTTGTCCCCTCCAAGGAATACAATACTCCTTCCCACTTCTCCAAATCCCTTCCCATTTCCCAAAATGGTCAGATTCTTCAAAAATTGACCTTTGGGATTTGAGATAAGATATTCCTTTATGATATATCTTCCCAACCCCCAATATCCTCTTAACTCCTCAAATGGTCACACTTGTCACCATGTCATGGATTTGAGAAAATACAATCCATGTGATTCCCTCCAAATTCATCCTAGCTCTTCTTCACCTTTGCATATCAACCATCTATTAAACCTTCCTCTTGCCTATAAATTGAGGGCTTAATTACTCATAATTCATCCATCTCTATCATATTGTTATCATGCCATTTTTCTCCAATATCATATCAAAGCATCCTTATAATGCCCAAAAATATCCACACTCACAACCATTTTGAAGGTTGAGAAACAAGATTGAGCACACATCCAAACCACTTGGACATATATACACATCAAGGGAGCTTACAAATGTTTTGTGAAGGCTTGCATGCTTTACTTGGTTGTTTTCCTCTCTTTGCTCTTATCTTATATGTTGCATTTGATTTTGTGTAGTTGAATGTCTTGTTTATTGCATTCCATTAATAACTCACATTTCCTTTCACACAATATTATGAAAGAATCATCCATCAATAAATCATTCAACATAATTCATAAATTTTTACCTTCCTTCTGACATCACATATACATAAGAATAATCATTTCACTACAAATGCATCACTCACATAATATATTGTTTATATTTTTAAAATAAATATAATGGATATGCAATCTCAAGCAAAAGTTTCAATGTCACTCCTAGCACTTCAAGGTTATATCATTTTTTTTTTATAACCTCATGCATTCTAATATGCAATATGGAAACATGCAAATACGTTTACAAATTCCTACAAGTTTTCTTTTCATGCATGACATGCTAAGTTTAGGAAACCACTATAAATTTAAAATCATGATCTTTTTCAAACGATCTATTTTATTATTTCATTTTTTCCTTTGATTTGCAAAATACATCCCTATAATTATTGAAACAAGAATTACTCAAATCAGCCTAATTTTTACATCATGCAATCAACAATCATCAATCATGTTATGAATGCATCTCTCACATATTCACATTTTCAATCATCATTTAAGAATGCTCAATCCAATCAAAATTGCACAATCACCAATTAACACACAACACCCATAACGAAACACTTCAAGGTTTCATATAGTATTTACAACTTAAAACAATTAAACCAATAAGGTAATCACATGCCACACATATAGACAAAAAGTCTCTGCAAGAAATTTATACTGTGGGTAGTATCTTGAGAGCGGTTATTTTTATAGTATTTATAACTCTAAAGCAAGGGAAATCCTTCCCTTTCTCATCAGGAGTAACCATAACTAGGATACTCTCTTCCCCACTACTCTAGTTGTTCCACATGACTCAAATAATCACTCAAAGAGCTAGCACTTACATGCATACACTAAGCAGTATTTGACCCGAGGTTCATGTGATCAAGTGACACAACTAAGCATAGTGAACTCAAGGCCCTAGAGTGGAACCTATAGCTCTTATACCAAAATGTAAAGACCACCACAATTTTAAATATTCAAAATTTAGTTAATTCACCAAAAAGTTACATATTCAACATAATCTATAAAATACATAGAATCAAGTATAAATTAGTGCACGTATTCAAGTAAACAAGATCATAGACATGAAATTTCATTTCATCATGAGACAGAGTACATTAATTGATAACAATACTAAACATAAAGATACATATACCTTTACAATGGACCACATGGTCAAACAAAATGAGAATGCAATCTACTAGACAAGAAGACCGTCCTGACAAGAACCTTTGACACCTGTATCCATGGAAGATAAAGTGGGCAAGAAAATTGTCAGAGCACATTTCCACTCTACCACGAAGTAGTTACGTTCCCCTAGAATATTTAATGACACGAAAGATACATATCCTAGCACGAGGAAGATTAACAATTTGATACTAATAAGATTAATGAAATTCGTATCGCATTATATATCAACATTCTATCGCTAATGTAATGATATCATGATCACACAAGAAGGATAAAACATAAATTTGAAGACAATAGCAACAACCAATTCTTAAGTATTGACAATCGTTTTAAAATCTCAATTTCATCTCAATAATATTAATTCTGGAAGTAAAATAACATGTGTATATGTACCCAAAACATGAAGAAAACATAAGGATGCAATTATGCTTGGAGTCTGAAAGAAAGAAAACCATAGTCAATCATATATAATTCTCAGTGATACAATGCCTACACTAAAAAATTCATCCACAAAAATATCTGCAAGGTAATTAAAACATATAAGCACACATAGAAGTGCAATAATATGTGCAATCCCACAAGTCTACAATGGTTAAAAGAGAATATTCATATCATCAAGTCATGGATACTTAGAACAAAAGTTTAGGAGGTGATAAATAGTATAATCATATGATAGGTAATTATTAGAAAGGGCATCCCTATGCACATATGACCACACTTAACAATACAGACTTCTATAATAATTATATATGTATATATAAAAATATGCATGTAACAATGATCTTCAACTATAAATAAAGAAAATATTCAACTAACTTGTATTCCTAGGATATTAATAACAAGGATAAATAAATCTTAGTTGACTAATATATTAGAAATTCAACTGCTTTATCCAAGTAAGGATATAGAATTCAATTTCCATGTAAGATATTACCTACAAACTTAAGTTGAAAGAATTCAAATATTTAAATTAAATAATAAAATAAATACTAAATCATTCTTCCCGTGATAAATTTTAGAAATAAGGATTCTCATTCCAAAACATATTCATATGTATTAAAATAAAATAGAATGTAACAATAATAATATTCATTAGTTAATAATAAGTGTAGCAAATATCATATAAAGAGTAGCATTATAAAGGGCAATGAATGCTTTGGAAGATAGCTTATAAGAAAAAAAACACACCATATTCTTTCAAAAAGGAATATGAACATATAAAATTTCAAAATATATTCATATGTATTAAAATAAAATAGAATGTAACAATAATAATATTCATTAGTTAATAATAAGTGTAGAAAATATCATATAAAGAGTAGTATTATAAAGGGAAATGAATGCTTTGGAAGATAGCTTATAAGAAGAAAAAAAACACAGAAATCATATAAAAATAGAATGGAAAGTTTATCAATTCCCTTAACGAAATGCATGGATTTCACTTTTTACAATAAGAAAGCTAAAACAAAAACCTAATATTTATAAAGATAAGATTGTTTTCTTCCTTTTTCTAAAATTGTCTTTATTTATGAATATTTCTTATTCATAATAATACCAATATTTTTTTAAAGTTTACTTTTAGTTTAAAAGAAAGTCTCTCATGCATCTAGTTCAAACTCATAAAACCTATGATTCTGTTTTAATTAAATTTACACTTATATTGCTTAAAATTTGTCAATCATTTTCAAAGACTATATTTTTTTATACACATATTAAATCATGCTAATTTAATATAAATATTATATAATTATAATATATAACTTTTAAAAATTATTAATATTATTTAATTTAAATTTATTGTAATTAAGAATATATATGTATGTATGTATCTATATATGTGTGGGACTGCCTATTGTTACTTAATATTTATAGTCCTTATATAAGAATCAATTAAGTAAATATATATAATGTTCAAGGTTGTGACAAAACCTAGATATGTTGAGAAAAGAGATAGAAAATATTGAATTAAGAGATGTGTGACATTTGTCACATGTCTATGAATTTAGATTTTGATCAATGTGAAGAAAATGGAAGATTAAGATTAGGAAAAAAATTGATAATAAATTAATTAAACATATAAATATAACCATTTAATTAATAATAGAAAAGGAGTGGAAATTAGATAAATAAATATTTAATTATGAGAGAGAAAAGGCTAATAAATTGAATAAATAAATAAAATTATCTATTTAAATAATAGGGGAAGAGGCTAAGAAATTAATTTATTAAATAAATTTATTTATTTAATCAAACGAAGACATTTTTAGGTGTCTAGAATAATTATTAATGCACTTAGATATGAGACAATCTTGTGCAAATTATTTAGCTTCTAACCAAATATCCAAAAGTCATTCTTCCTCCTAATTGTTAAGTTTACCATTCTATTCTTCTTTGGTTAAGAAACATCCTTTCTAATTCCATAATTTTAATCTACCTTTTCATATCCCCCTTCCACAAGGGTAGCAAAAGACCTCTCAATGGAGATTCAAAACTCTACTTTCTATGCACTTTCTCACTCCATGACATTTAAAAATCTCTTAATTTTCATCATCCCCTTCCCCAACTAGTAATGAAAAATCTAACTTTTTTCCAAGTTTAGTAACCAGTGCATTTTTAAAAATAGCACAAAATATCATGACCATATCTTATCAAGAAGCTTATATTAATAGTATTTTAAAAATAATTACTACTTTCAAATACATTTCAAAAAGAAAGGAAAACCAAGACTACAATTCATGAATTGGTAATTTGACATAAAGGCGTCATGAACATAATACATATAATCAGGTAATAATTAATTATACAATTAATTATATTAATGGGATAGGTAATAATTAATTAAATATAATTAAAATTAATTAATTATAAGGCTTAGGAAGGCAAATAGGTTCATATGAATTGATAAATTCATAAAGGGATGATTTAGACATCTACATTTTACCCCTCATTGATACAGTGCCTGAAATGACATCATGTAAAAGAAGAGAAAATGATGCCCTAAAAAGGGAAAGTGAAGGTCAAATAGATCATGACAAAGTGATGACGTTGGAAATGGTATGACCCCTCGAGAAATTGGCCTGAAGAATAAAAATCAGGATAATTTATCGAACAGAAATGAAAACAAAATAGAGGGGAAAATGCCAGAAAGATGGAAAAGAGAATATTGTATGATCAACAGGGTAAAGGAATAGGCTGAGGAGAAGGAATCATGGGTTGGAAAGAAGAAAGGGGAGAACAAGAGGGGTACAAGTAGGTTATAAAGGACATAAAAGGGTCATTTGTGCACTCTAGACTGAAGCAAGAAAAGATAGGAAAAATGTATGAGAAGGTTCAACTAGGTGAGAAAGTGAGGTGGTATCAATGGTCGGTGGAGTATAGGGACTCGGTGAGTACCCAATCATATCTAGTGATTATATTTTTTTGAGTATTTAATGTGTATTTATTGTGCAATAAATAGAGGGAAACATTGGTGAGGTTGATCAGCCAATCAATTTTTCCACATATACTAATCGGGTGATTAGTGTCTCTGGGGATGTGAATCATAGGTTAGACGACCACATAGGCATCGATTAGTGGATCAACGCCTCCATAAGGGAAGGAAAATTGGGGTAAGGGTAAGCTTGATCAATTTTTATGCCAATCAATGCATACACAACTTAGTGTCTGCACCCTGCACCAACATATCTTCTTAGGAGGGTCAAGGGGATGGGGGAAGGGTGGGGAAAAGACTATGTGAGAATGGATTGGCTCTTAGGATAAGGGGAAATGAGGTTAGGATGGGGAAATGATCCCTAGACAATCATAGGACTGGGGAAAAGGCTAAATAGTAAAGGGATTAAGAGTTGATAGATGATTTGTGGATGCATGTCATTATAGTGTCTTTAAGGTTGAGGGAGTATTATCCAACGACATTGGAGCTTTGATCACAATTGACAGAGGATGATCTAGCATTGGTTGCAATAGTAGGTCTGGAGTGGGTACGTGAGTATTCACATATTCACATCCACAATGAGATGATTACAATGCTATTAGAGAGATGACATAGTGATACATCATCATTTCATCCATCTATAAGAGATGCATCAATCACACTGTTAAATGTCTAGAGGATTTCATGAATACCTATCTAAGGCATGATTTTGACTTACCAATTAGAGGGTGTCAACTATTATATATGTGAAATATTCAAATGGAGGATGCATAGGTTGCTAATGGATCATCCTAGGATGAAATGACAGCCAACAGTGGAGATGGACCTACCACCACTAGCATTATACCTAGCAGTTTTGATTAGAGGGTGCATGATGCTAGATCTTAGAGGACATGGGTTATATATTAAATGGGCATGGTTTTTTTACCATATTATTGATAATGTGATTACATACTATTTGAGATATGCCATGATGGGTCACTTGTACCACAATATACACATGTCTGTATATTGAGGGTACAAGAAACTGGGAATAGGTGTCACTCTTCTACATATCTAGGCACAAGAGCATATAGATATGTTTCAACTAGTTAGATGACACAAAAAGTAGCCAAAATAGCCTTACACTTGCACACATAGGGGGTTGCTTCACTACATACGTGTAGGCGTAGTAGGGTTCTAGTAGAGGAGTCTAGATGATAAACTACACTTTACTTGAACATCTTACATTTTGTGTGAGGATTGAGGATTGATGATAGGACACACACTATCTGTCCTATATTTATACATATTGATAACTTTTTAGGAGGACTATCCACATGGTGGAGAAGTATAAACATAGTCAGGCAATGTGGTAGTTCAATATTAGATTGGGGATGGTGAGGGGATAGTTGTTGTACCCATATGTGACTCAGGAGATAGGGACCTGGGGTGTATATATTTATATCAAGATTGTGATATATAGCTTCTTGGGTATTCCTCTAGATGTATAGGTTAGGTGACCAAATGTGATTAATGTAGGCATGATACCAAAGTATGCAGTTTGGTGGGCCCATCACAAGCCTATGAGATTGATCATTCTATGATAGTTAGAGGAGGATGAGGAAGGATAGGGAGAGGAGATGGATATAGATGGAGAGGGAGGAGAACCATATGATAGAGATGATAGGAGAGGGGGAGATGGAGATATCCCCATGAAAAAATCATCAAGGGTGGTAGAAAAACAAGGGCAGAGACCACTACTAGTGGTGAGATAGTGGTCATAGAGATTGAGGGACATGCATGGATGGGCTAGATATATCTAAGGAGTGTCATTTCTGCATGAACAATGAGAGGATATAGGGGGTCACAACACAAGGCCCTGACCCCAATAAACAAATACAGGGATGGTGTCCTTTTCAAATCTAGATAGGGTATACTTGGACAAGGCTCTCATCACACAGGCCTAAGATGAGGTAAGAGATCGATAAATGAGCCTTGAGCTTGAGAGTGATATGATGAGAGAAAAAAAGGAAAACCTACAAGGAGCTTTGAAAGTTATGAAAGTAGAGAGAAATATAAAGAGAGATCAATCTCAGAGCTTGCAAATAGCCCTAGACATATCCTAGAGAGACAAGGATGCATATAGGGAAGAGGCAGAGTATGTACTAGTAGAATAGGGTATGGATAACATGATGGAAGGATTGGATGGAGATGAAAGGAGAGAGTTAGAGCAGCTCATATGATAGGTGCATTAGTTATAGGGTGATCTTGTCGCTACTCAAATGATATTTGTACGATACAAAGAAGAGTGAGATTTAGCACAACAAATGCTAGAGCTTGCAAATCTTATAGGAATATTCAAGGAGATAGTGACTACAAAGAGGGAGATACAAAGGAAGTATGAGAAAGTGGTATGAGAGGCTCAGTACTATTGGGACCTTTACTTCTAGGAAGTACTAGAGAGTGCTAGAGATCCTAGTTTATGGGATAGTACATGATCTAGGAGGACAAGGATGGTAGAATCGATAACATGTAGAGGGTTAGTGGGTATGAGGAAACCTAGACCATTTGGTGACCAGAATGATATATCTATTGAGTCAGGTTGGGAAGGCATAGGGTAGAGGTTCATAGAGGATACTCAATATTGGATATTAATGTACTATGCACACTTTTTTGAGATATATATATATATATATATATATGTTACAATGGTGAGCAAGACTAATTGCGCCCTTTGTCTCCTTGGTTGTTCAGCATAGCAGTGGTTCGTTACATGGCTTAACTGCCTCTTGTGATTTCTATATGTCTAGTGGTTGTATCGGGAATTAATAGGTCAATCTTTTGGTGCAATGACAACCACTAGTTGTAACAAGTGGTATCAGAGCTTGGTCACGGGTTTGAACCTCCTACTTGCGCTGGGGAGATTGTTACAATAGTGAGCAAGATTGGTCGTGCCCTTGGTCTCCTAGGTTTTTTAGCGCATCGGTGATTCACGACATGGCTTAACTACCTCATGTGTCTTCTATATGTCTAGTGGTTGTATTGCGCATTAACAGGTCGATCTTTTGGTGCAACGACAACCACTAGTTGTTACTATATATATATAGATATAAAATATATATACATATATATATATTTGTATATATGTATATATATATATATATGTATGTATGTATATATATACATATATATATATAAATATATACATATATATACATGGATATATGTTTGTGTGTGTGTAAGAGAGAGAGAGAGAGAGAGAGAGAGAGATACATTTTTGGTGACCTATATGTGCATGTATTTATTATGATGGACAATGGACTATGTACTTTTATTATGCACATTGTTTTATGATGATGCATGATAGTTTCCTAATTCTTCATGTATGTGCATGTGATAATGATTTTATGGATGATATTATTATGAAATGTTGACACTTGTGACACAGGATGTATGGATGTATATGCTTGATGCACTAACATGTTTATGATGTTGATGGATATGCATATGATTTTTTTATTTGATGCTTATATGATACTAACAATGTGATGTAGGATGAAGTGTAGACTATGTGTGTGTGTGTGTGCAAAATGTCATGATTTGCATATTAGTAGATAGTTCACTTAGTTCTTGTATAGAGTGACAATGGAATTATATATATAAGTTATTTATCCAAATCAAATGAACCTAATGAAACATGCAATGATGTGACAAAAAAAAAATAAAACCTATATGTAAAAGGTAAAATGAATCTAAAATAAATGCAATGTCATAAAAATGAATGCAAAGTGTACATAGGTGAATGCTTACACTTAATAAAACTAAATGATCAAATTAAAGCAATTAAATGATGAAATGCAACTAAAGCATGAAATGTATCTAAATAAAATAAATGCCATGAAAGGATGAGATGTAACTAAATGACATGAAATGATAAAAATGAAAGGCAAAAAAATCATGGAATAAAATGTAATGAAATGGAATGGAATGATAAAATGATATGTAAACCATGATAAATTTGGACTAAATGCAACACTAATGAAAATGCAAATGATTTTAAATTTTCACTAAGAAAAAATTTAAATGAATGCATCTAATCACATGGAGGGGATGAAAAATGGACCTAAAGGGATGACAATGCAATGCATAGTATGAGAATGCATTATACTTTTGTGTATGACATAGTACATGGTAAGGGTAAAAAAAAGGAAAGGGGAGGTGGTGAATAAATTGGATCCTTAGGTATATGCATGTAATGTGATGCGATTAGTATGCAAAGACAAATGAAATGTGGGTGGGGTTGCGTAGACACCAAAAAATGGTTCACACCTATAGCCCCCATTTTTGACATGTATTCTATGTTGTGTATTTGATTTTTATCATTCACTGATATTGTGTCATTCTTTCATGTCACCATCATTGATTTTTGTCCTTAATTTGCATCATTACTTTCTAATCGATTTGGCCTTTTGATCATGTCCAATCTTGTCATTTTTCATCATCGATCATTTTAATCCTTTCAATCAATTAATTCATCTTCTATAGGGGTAAATAATTAGTAATTTATCCCATATTCCTACGTTTTAATATAGGATAAATAAATAAACTTTATTTATCCTAATGTTCCCCCTTTTCCCCAAACTTAATTAATTATCTAATTTTAAATATGGGAATTATTATTAATTTCCTATTTCTAATTTCTAATTTTTCCTATTTCCATATCTTAATTTACTAACATGAGTGGAATTAATTTAAAAAAAAAAACAATTATCCACTCATCCCCCTTTTCTAGCCTCCACTTCCTAAAGTCTAGCCTCCACCTCCTATTAATTAGCCTCCACTTCTTACACCTTCCTTTTTTCTTTTGTCATAATTGTCATAGTTTATGATAATTTTCCTTTTTCCTTTTGTCATAATTGTTATAGTTTATGACAATTTTCGTTTTTCCCATTTGTCATAAATTGTCATAGTTTATGACAAATTTCTCTTTTTTTCACTCACTAATTTCTAATTGTGCATCAAAATTGTCATAATTTGACATCGTTTATGACAAATTTCATCTTTCAAATTTCCCAATTGTCATAATTTATGACAATTTCCCTTTTGCGCACATAATTGCTAAATTTGCAATTCCTCTTCCAAATTCTATAAATTGAGATCAATTCTCTCAATCAAGTTAACCATCATCTTTCAAATCTTTTCGTAATCACTATAGAAAATTTTCTTTCATGTTTTAAGTGCATTATGTCAATATGAGAGCTACATGAACTCTTTTGGAGAAGCAAGAAAGTGCACAATTGTCAAATTGAGGGAGTTTTGTTTATAGTTTTTATTTCTTTGTCTCAATTTATTTTGTGTTTGGATAGGTTGATTTTGGATGCTTTAGAGATTGATGGTTCTTCTTGTGTTCATGTTTTACTCATTTTCATGTCCTACATTTGGTGAACCCAACATGAAACATGATAACTGACTGATTTTTGGTGTTTTTGAAGTGTTTGTAGGTTTTGGAAGAAAGTTGCACAGTTGGTCTGAGTTCCTGCATACTTGCTTCCCTTTTTTGTGTACTTGTGGCCCAGAGTTGTGTAGTTGGTCATGAATTTTTTGCAATTGGTCATGATAACTGTGCACTTGGTGTTTAGGATTGCTTTGTTAGGGTTTAGGGCTTAGATGTGCACTTTGATATTTACTACTTTCAATTCATTTTGTTTAAAGGCTCAAATGAAACCTAATAGGCCTAAATGAACCCTAATTTGGTCAATAAATATCACATTTGAATTTTGGTAACTAAAAAAGAATCTCACATTTAGTTTCGTGCTCTTAAAATGAATCTCACCTAGTTAGGGTTTCAATTTCAAGTGTTTTAAATCAAATTTCTTTCAAGTCAATCCAATCTACATATAGGCTAATTAGGGGTTTTGAAATTGGTTTCAATTCACTAAAACCATTCTAAAATGACATAAAATGAACCCTAATTTTACAATTATTAGTCCTATATGATCAATTTTGTCAAAACCCTTAAATTCTGCAAGTTTTTAGTCAATTATGGGTCTCTGATCAAAATTTGTGCACTTAGTCAAGTATCTCGCATACTTGATCAGGAATTCTGCATAGTTGGTTATTGTTTCTGCATAGTTGGTCCTCTGTACTATGCAATTAGTCCTTTGTTCTATGTCATTGGTAAATTGGGTCATCTTGATGTTGTTTTCTAAGTTTTCGCATCCCCAATTTTGTCTATACATTTGATATGCTTGATATATGTGTTACTAATTATTTGTGCAGCATTTGGGCGATTGTGGGATGAAGAATGAATGATAAAATACTAATGTGTTTGATGAAAGATTCTTGATGAAGACCTTGTGTGTCTTCCTAAACTTTCAGGTCTATTTTTTAGTAGTTAGAAAACACTTCAATTTGGTGCTTAAAAATAACAATTTTTCTTGTGTTTGAAGTGCTTTTAGGTTGTATGAACATATCCTCTCCCCTCACCTTTATAGATCTTGGGAGTGAGAGAAATTCATACAATTCTTGTAGAGGGCATGCCTCCCAAGCGCTTTAGCATAGCTAGTGAGAGAGAATGACCCAAGTGGGAACAAGGAAAAGCCAAGCTCTTCTAACCCACTATAATCAAATACCTCCTTTAGATTAAAGTCTTGGAGGCCTAAGATCACTTATTCTTGGTATTCATGGGCCTATAGGTCTCAATAGATCTTGTGCTACCATGGTGCCTTGTATGATTCACAAGCTATCTTCAGAACAGATGCCTTAACTAATAACCTCTTGTTCTAATATCCCAATAAAACCTTCTATCCACTAACACAGGGGGAAACCCCAAAGACATCCCACACTTTCACAGCTCTTAGTAGAGACAATAGTCCCTTGGGAAGTAATGAACCTTAGGATTCAAAGTTTAGAGTGCCTCAAAAATTAGTGAATTGTAAGGAGAATCATGTGCCTTCAACCTTCTAGGTTGTCATCTTTGAGTAGGCACCGTTGAACTTTGTTCAAGTGGGAATTAAGTGGATACAGTCCTTCCCATCCTAGGTTTTGGTATACATGTTTATTTCTACAACTATTCTATCTGATGTTTTTTGTGTGAGTCTAAAGATTCAAACATTCAAAATGGTTTCAAAACACCTTCAAAGTATTCAAAAAACTTATCACAAACTTTGTGAAAACATGAACTTGCATTGAGATCTTGTTTCTTTCATTTTCATTATCCTTCCTCCTTTAGCTTTCATTTTCATTTTGCATATCATATCATCCTCCCTTTAGTTGTCAAGAACATTATCATAGTTTCATATTGCCTTCATAATTACATAGTGCACTGACATTGTATATTGCATATCTTTTCCTCATTTTGCACTTAGATCCTTTTAAAAATTTTCAAGATCCCAAAAGAATCCAAATTTTAGAGTCTCTCCATATGTTATGAAAAAAAGATCTTGACTTGGTCCCTTTTTCCCTCTATCCAAATTTTCCCCTTATCATTTGATCAAATACCATATTTTTCATGGTGGATTTGACCTAGTCCACTTTTTATCCAATTATCCTCTTCCTTTTGATCCCTTTTAAATTCAAGATCTTTATTCAATTTTCATAAGGTTATACTCTTAGGTTTGTTTTTCCCAAAGATTTTCCAAAGTAAAAAATCCCCAAAACATAGTTTGCATCCTTGCATAATCATCCTTTAGGTTTCATATCATTTCAAAATATTCAAAATCCAAAAATAAGTGCATTTATCATATATCCTTGCATACTAAAGTGTATTTAGTCATCATGTTGATTGAGACAAGTTCTCAATTTCTATGCAACCAATTCCCAGAGCAATCATTGACCCAAGTACCAAATCAAATGTTCCAACCAGAGCATGGCATAATTCAACTAGGACCACCACAAAATTATGAACAAATATTTATTTCAATGTAATCGTGTGTCCCTCAAGAAATTTCACAACTATTTGTGCCAATAATGCAAACAAGTCAATCAAGATCACCAACCAAGTCACCCAAGGAGAAAAAATATCATCAACATCTTTAAGGTGGTTGATTCAAACATTATATAAAGAGGATGAAAATAAAAATAAAACACCCATGTCTAGCAAAGCCTCATTTAAAACTAATCACATGGATGTCACATTCATTCCCTATCAAGACATTGGCTTTCAAGAAACATCCATGTCTCCCACCATTATTTCATCCTCCATCTCCATCAAGTGACACTCCTAATGATGAAACCTCCCAAGGGCTATGGGTATAATAAATTCAAGCTAATCCAAGTCCTTTCCATAATTCACAAATGCTAGAACCAATGCCACCATGTCCTCCATTTTCAACAAATCTCATTCAATAGAGTCCAATTCAAAGTTTGTCTCCTTCATGTCCAAACATTGATCCTTTTACAGAGTCTCCCATAGATATTTCAATTCATACCCCATGTCAAGAGAATGATCCAAAGGACAAATAAATGAGCCCTAAAACAAATCAATATCAAGATGCCAACAATGACCAAACCCTTCCAATTGTTGACCAAGATCATATTTCCCATGAGCCTCATGATGATCCCACCATCCATTTCCTTTCTATCCAAGAAGATCCCCTTCCATCTTAAGAAAAAAATATCCTTCCAAATCTCATTGGACTTCCACTTCATAAGCAAGATCATTACCTCCCTTTCATTTATTCTCATGATCCCATTCCAAGTCAAGATCAAAGTGTCCCTTCACCTTCATGTCCTCCAAAAAATTCCATCATCCCTCCATATCCTCCTCAAGATTCCTCCACCCATGCATTTTCTTGTTCTAATCCTCCAAATCTCCCACAAGATCATATCCTTCCCAATGACCCTATCATTTCTCCTAGTCCATCAGAGGATCCCATTATTCATCCTGATCCCCCTCATGATTTGAGCATCTCTGTGCAAGTTGTTCATCAACCCCATAAAAGTGAAATAGGTTCCTCCACTTCAATCCAAGTTGGTTCACTTCATGATCCTATAAGTCCTTCCATATTATATACACCTCAAAATAGTGGACTCAGGTCTTGTAGAAAGTATCCCACTATTCAAAGAAAGCATTATCAAGTCAAAGGGTTAGACCTCCATGCAAAAGGTATATTATAACCCTTACATGTCAAAGTAAAATTTAATGGTCGTGACCTTCATAAAAAATCTGATTCTCAAGGCATTGGTATCCCTTCCAAATCCAAATTCAAACATATACCTACCCCTTCAACCCTCTCATCCATCCTAGGTCTATTTATTCCTCCATTCATTATCTCACAATCCCCTTACCCTTTCCCAAATGAAAGTCAACAAAAGCACACATCTTTGAGAACTTTCCATCCATCCAAAAGGCCTCCATATTACAATGCATATCCATCCATGAATCCTATTCCTCTTCCAATAAATTTAGATGCCAAGCATAAAGTCCATAAGTCGAGAAGTCCATATGCTTTCAAGGATCAACATGTCCATTCTAATCAACATGTAAAAACAAAGAAAAACATGATCCAAAAATAAAAAGAAATTTCAAAAAAGGCCACAAAGGCCCATTAAGAAAAAAAAAATCAAAACTAATATGGGTTCCTAAATCCCTTGTGGAATAAATGCATTCCAAGGACCCATAAAAGAAAAAAAATCAAAGTCCATGTGGATTCCTAAGAAGCTTCTTGAAGCATAGAGTTCTAAAGAAAAATATCAATTGACATCTAAAGTTTCTATCCCTTCATCTAAATGTCTTCCATCTTCCAAATTCATTTTGGGTCCATTTTTCCCAAAATCCATATCCATTCATCCATCAAATCCAAAATTTCATTTTCCTCCATCACTCCATCACCCCTCAAGGTGTGTACCAATGTTGTTCTTGCATCCATGTCCATACACTCAAAATAAAGTCTTCTTACATTCCCTCCACTATCTAAAACCTATTTTCCAACCTTTCATCAAACCTATCCAATCCTTGGTATAATCCTTATCCTATCCTATCCTATCCTATCCTAACCTATCCAATCATCCCCTTTATCTCCATTTTTCAGCACCCTATCAACATCTTTGAGTATACTATCATAGTCATCGTCTGTTATTTTATATCTTTCAAGAGCACCATCTAAAGAGTAAGGTGTTTTAGTCCTCCATCCATCTCATATCATGCATCCATTATTTCCAAAGAGGTCAAAAAAAAAAAAAATTTAAAAGAAAAAAAGTCCAAAAAAAGAAAAGAAAAGAAAACTAAAAATTTAGCTTGATGAAAATGTGGCAAACAGGCATCTTGGTAATAAAAAAATAATAATAAAGAGAAATAATTTCATCCAATAGTGAAAACTTGACAAACATGTGCTTTGGGAAAGTACCATGATGAAAACCTAGCAAACATGTGTCATGTGTAATTTATGAACTTCTTGCATTCCATACTATATCATACCCATGTCATTATCCTCCATTATCCCCATCATTTCCTTCATTATCCTATGCCTTTCATATCCCTTATCATATTCCCTTTTTCCCAACTTTAATCTTGAAAAGGCTAGAGATCTCCCTTGAAGCATCACATGTGCTATCTGCTTTACATTGTTCATCCCCTTTGGTCCATATCACATATTTTATCACAAAACCTTTGGTCTATATTTCCTATCCTATCCTAACCTTTCATTCCTATCCCTCACTCTTTTCCACTCTTGATCTTAATTACCCTATTCATATCCTATCATTATCCTATTTAAATCATTTTCTTGGTTTCGATATAAAATAATGAGTTAAAATGAAAAAACATGTTTTCAAAAAAAAACCTCTTGACATGTCCATTCCTCGCATGTCATCCAGTGCACCATTTTATTACCCTATCATTCTCATGTCCAATCCCTTAGCTTGGAAAAAACATGATATCCCATTTCTTGGATAGTCCTTGGCACCCAAATAGATCCAATGCAAGTGACCCTTGGCCTTCATCCATCTACCAATCCACTTTCCCTACCATAATTTACTTTCCTTGATAGACACTAGGGGAAATTTCAATACATCTTGCTAATGTAAATATTAATGTCCTGAAAAAAATTCAAAACAAAATTGCATAATGTCTTGAAAAAATCCCTAAAAATCATATATGATGCTGAAAAAATCCTAACAAATTAAAATTGTAAAATCTCTTGAAAAAAGCACAAAAAATCAAATATTTTAAAAATCATAAAAAAATTTAAAGCAATAAATTTCATTTTGTGACACTCATTTATTTTCCTCATCATGTACATAATCATTTTCATGTTTTCAATAGATTGTCCCTTGCGATAGAAAAACATCTAAGTAGACACAATCTAAAGACATCAAACATTGCGCTTAATGAAATCATGTATCAACAAATAAACTATCCAATCTAGGCAGCAATCAATCTGAACAAACTTGTCCTATCAATCAATAAAAATCAATTTGTCCTTTATCAATCATCATTTTGTCTTATATAGGGTGTGGTATACTTGAAAGAAGACAATATTTGTCTTAGATGGGGTACTTCATTCCTAAAACCAAACATCATCATCATCATAAAAAAAACTATCAACTTTGACAATAAGATCAGAATGGTTGTTGACTTGCTTGGTTTAGTGAGTCTTATCTTTTATTGATTTACCTTTTACTGATTTGTCTCTGAGATATCACTGAGTGATGAGAGTGGTCAGGATGGTTCATGGTCCTTTATTTTTATTTTTGGCTTCTATTTATGGGGTGTTTTTCATAAAGTTATGGGGCATGTATGCCATATACTTCAAGATGGATGGAAACATTCCTTGTCTGCAATTATGTTTATTTTTACACAAAGGGATTGCATTATCACCCTAAATTTCTGTGCCATGGTGTGACACATCCATTTTGTCATATTAAATAAATCTCTCTAGATAAAGTGGACTTATGAAAGCAATTTTCATCACTAATAATTACTCTTCTTTGTCTAATTTCTACTCTTTACTAACATTTCTTTTGTCAATATATTGCAATCAATTTACTTTTGAAAAATTGTCCTCCTATCTATTATTGCCCAATTTTTTCAGGGGGCATCCTACCTCCATTATGTCGATCCACTAGGGCATGATCTTTAATTTTTATTTGACACAACACTCAGAATCTGTTTGAATTAATGGGAAGTGTGTACTGAGAGGGGAGGGTGAATCAGTACCTCTAAACCTTTTGTATCCTTTAATAAATTAACCTTTGTATAATCAATTGTATATCCATTCATCTGATTGATACTTTCTTGATGTGAGTTATAGAATTTCATAAACTTAACATACAAGTGAACATTCATGAAAGTAATTGACACATAACACAAGAGATGATATTGTAGAAAACTCCTGTTAGGAAGTAAACACTACGGTGGGGATGACACCCACAAAATCTTCACTATCTGCAAATTGGAAGGGGTCAGTTAAGGATTACAATAGGATCATGTTTGATGATCTACCCTGTTAAGAGTATCTGTGGAGACCTATTAAAGTCTACTTGGTTAAGAGCTTTAGCAACACTGTTGAGTGTGCACTCAGTTAAGAGATTTGTAGTTGGACTGTTAAATCCACTTTCCTTGAAAGGATTTTTACACTTTTCTCCACTTGTTAGAATGATAAAAAATTACAATTTGACCTAGTAAATGAAATCTCCTATTACTGATACAAATCCATTTAAGTTTACATGAATAAGCTTATTACCTAATGTGATTGAGTAATACCTTTGATTATCAGTAGCCTATGTTCTTGGTTCTTGCTAACCAAATTCACCTTTTGTTGTTCTGGTTCTTGAAGCTTTCAATCTGATCTATAGATGTGCTTGTAGGATTCATTCATCCTCTCTTTTATATTCACACATGTATATTGAATGATTGCATCATTTATTTATAAGATGGATTGATATCATCAAGTTTCACAAAAAACAATGTTAACTCTAAGATCAAGTTTACAACTTTTCCCTTGATCTCCTAGTCTATGTGTTTTAAATCAGTTAGACTGATTAAAGCACTTACATTCATGTTTCTTGTCCCTAAAGAAATAGTTTTAAAATAAATCAAGATTCTATAAATAGAATAAGATTTCTTTATCTGACGTGGAATTTAGATCCACTTTTTGCTGGCTGCAACTGACTCTCATTTCTCACAGTCGGTTATCCTCTGAAATTAGTTGATTGTCTCTTGGGTTTGTTCTCTCAATTTTCTCTTTAATTATCTCTCAATTTTCACTATTTCTCGCATGTCAGGTTCCTCTTTATCCTTCTGACTTTGCATTTTCGGTGTACACACAAAGTTGTGTCATCGGTTCTCTTTGTACATAGCCATTTTTGGTGATCTCTTTATATCTAATTTCTGGTTTTCTCTTTGTCCTATCTTTTGGTGTATGCTTACCAAAAGTTTTGTTTGTATACTAATAAAAAATTAATGTCATCAATCTCCCCCTTTGACAATAGTATCAAAAACTGATATGTGCAAAATACTAACAAAATGTTAAGTATGTACAACATATATAATCCTTAGTCATTTGAAGACCCCCCTATGTATATGCCGGTATAGTACTATATACTACCTACCTATCTATACATATCATATACATATCATTTTCCATATATCATTTTCCCATCTGAATACATATCATCTGATTACATATCATTTTCCCCCTTTTTTGATATTAAGGGCAAAGTTCTATACCTTATAGCTTATCAAAAATGTGGGAGTGTGAAGACTTCATGTCTTCCATCATTTTCTCCCATTGTTCCTTCAATTTTTCTAGAACCATGTGCTCGAGTGTGATCTTGGAATGCATATCATAGATGCTATCTACTACAGACATCTCTAGGGTGGCTATCAGTTGACTTGTTGAACTGATGTGTTGTTGAAGCAGTGTTATATTTGGTAGAAGTTGAGCTTGGAGCTCGGTGACTTATTCCCTGAGGTGTGTCTCTACTTCCCATAGTTCCTTCCTTAACCATTTTATTTCTATAATTTTATCATAATGAAACTTAATTGCATTATCTCCACTGGTTGTTAAGCTGTTAGCATTGTTAGCTAGATCTAAATCTAATTTTGCTATGTTTTCACTATTCTCTTTAGTGAAATTTTCTAGTGTGCTTAGTTGTTGAATCAAGGAAATAGCTTCAGTTATAATTGGATCTAATTCAGTAATGAATCCTGAAAGCTTTACCTTGTTGACTGCCACTTCTTAGCTGATGTTCTCAATTAGTTTTTGCTGGTACTTCTGCTCTACTCTCTCTTCAATTGCCTTCTCTGCATCAATATTCTATGTTGTAATTGCTTCGGTGAGAGTGGCTAATTGATCAAGAATTTGTTTATTTTGATCAATATCAACATCGGGAACAATCTGGTGCAAGATGTACCTAGTTATTTCCAATACCATTAAGTCTCAGTGCTATTTCCTCAGCTTCTCTTGTAATGCCTTCCTTTGGCATATTTCTCTGTATTCTTTCAATGCTTCATAATCAAGTGTAGTTGGGTCACATTTTGGTATCTCAATGATTTCATCCAAAGTGACTTCCAACTTATTCTTCTTGGATTTCTTCTTCTTCTTTTGAGTTGCACTTGAGTGTAGTACCATTGCCAGTTTCTTGGCTTTGTCTGTTGTGCTTGATAAAGTTACTTTTTGTGCTTCTTTTTTCTGCTTTGTATCAGTTTTAGCTTCTCAATTTTCTATAGATGTCTGCACATTAACCTTGACATTTTTGGTAGCAACTTTGTCAGTTTCCTTAGGAGTGTCATCTTTAGGTTTATCTCCTCTATCGGTGTCCTTATGTACTGCATCTGTCTTTGTCAATGCATCCTTCTCTATTGTGTCTACATCTACTTGCTTTGAATCTCCTCCTATAACCTTGTCAGTATCGGTTACTGTGTGAGTGTCTCGGATGTCCTTCTGATCATCGGTGTTGTCTTTATTTTCCTCTTCTCCTGCATCCTTAGGAGTATCTTTTTTAGGTGACTTGTCTTTTTCTTGTAGAATATTGATAGCTTGTATCAATATTGGCATGTTTCCTAGTATATTCACCTGTGCATTATCAATTCCAGTGTCTTGCTCATCGATTGTATCCTTGGTGACATTGACATCTTCATCTTTGTTTACTTCTTCTGCTGGATCATCGGTTATGTCAATGATAGTATTATCCACAATGTTGTCCTTTATGGTGTTAGGCCATGTTTCATCTGCAACATCCATATTTTTGTTGCCGGTTGTGTCTTGTTCTTCCTTTTCTAACTCAACAGATGTATCATCTTTTGTATCTTTTATTAATATATGTTCTTGAGTTACCTTATCAACATCTTTCTATTGTAGGTCTTTCTTGGGGCTTTCTTCCTTAGTAGGTCTGTTTAGAATTTTACACCATTTCTTGTGGCTTTCTTGTTCAAGATCTATAGGCTTCCCTTCAAGAAATTTGTAGGCTCTCAACTTGGGTGAAAACTCCTATTTGTGGTTCTTCATCATTTCACCAATTTCTTCCTTCTTGGATTCAGAAGGAATGAGAGTAACAAGTACTCTTTCTCTTATTTCCTTCTCATTCTTCAAGGAAAATGTCCATCTAGAGTATAGTCTGTCCAAGAGTTCCCTTGGTACATTGTTGCCCTCAAATTGAATGGGTACATATTTGAACTTATACATCTTTGATATGATGGCATCTTCAACTTTGTTCTGATCTTCTGGATCTAGTTTCAGCCATCTTCTAATCTTAGAATCCGTGATAGATCCTAAATTTGCAATAGATTTGCATATGTCATCAATACTTTCAGGAGCTTTAACATTGACATTTTCTTCCTCTATCACTTCATCTTTCTTGGTGTCTTCAACATCTTCTCGAGTTCTCATGAGCTTCCTTATTTTTTTGTTTGGCCCTCTCTTTGATGTGTTCAATTTCCTCTTGTATGTTCTTACCCTTCCTTTCTTCAAAGGTGAAGGACTTGAATCCTTAGATGTTTAACTTCTTGTTCTAGAAGTAGTTGTTGTCCTTCGCTTCTTGGTTGGTGGAGGAGGTGGTGAATATGAATCTGTGGCCTCGGAGTCATTATTTTCTTCAACTTCACCAATAGGTAGCTATCCTTCAATTTCTTCCTCCCTTTCAGCTTCTTCATCCTACTTGGTTTCTTCCTGTATTGTCGATAGTATCTTCTTAAGGTTCTTGACCATTTTGTCCTTTTTCCTGACAATTTTCTTTACAACCAAGCCATATTTTATTCTTTTTTTGGCTTCCTCATAAGTTCCAAACTTGGTTTGTTTCTTATCTAGTGGTTCATTTAACAATGCATTGATTGCTTTAGATGCTTGATTTATATTTATCTCATACTCTAATGGTTGAAGCCATGTTGTCCTTGGTACAATAGGTTTGATATAAGTGTGGTCTATATCAACCATGAAACATATTTCATCTTTAAACTTCTCAATGAGTTTCTTGGGGATCCTTACCCTCTTCTACATTTGGTCTTTGAATACAGTAAATTATTCATCCATGACTATCTCAAAATTATCTCCCAGTGAGGTTATGTGTTCACTGATCTGCATGGTGACCAGTTTTGTGCTATCTCATTTGATATCTCCTACCGATGGGAATGTTTCTTGAAAGTAGAAGAAAATGCACATTATGAGTGAGCCAAACTTACATGTGTTTGACTTTGCATTCCTTATAGTCTTCAACTTTTCTTCTAACTGGTTCAGTAGAAGTTCAGATAAGTCCAACTGAGTTCCCTTCTTCACAATCTTATAAGTTGTGTCTACTACACTGGATGCTATGATGTTCATCCTGCTGGCTTGAAAGGATTTGTAGCCTAGAACACATGCACCAAATTTCTTCTCATGGTAATGGTGGAAACCTTCAATCCTCTGCCATCCCATTTGGCTCATGTGATCTTTTCAATCTCATCCTTTGGTGGGTACTTTAGTGATTTTACCTTCTCGGTTATAGGGTAACCGATGAATGCATGGATAACATCTCAGGTTATCATCTTCGGTTCATCCATCCATAGTTTGTGATTGTGCATTCATCTCAATACTAACTGAATCCACTCAGTTTTGAAGACCTTTGGGAATAATAGGGCATTAGTGATCCCTTTTACTTCTATATGTTTATGCTCATCTTTTAAAGTTCCATCTTCATTGCATAGCTTCCTATAAGCTTGTTCAACTTTTGAATCACCTATTTATGCAATCTTGCAGTGTATAAATTCTCAAATGTCTTAGACAAGAAAAACCCTAGCTGGTATTCATGAGAATGCTCCATCATTGTCAGGTTGTGAGGAAACCTTAGGGTGAATCTTGTAGTGTGGTTCCTCACTTGCCAAATTATTGATGAGTTTAAACTCATCCTTCTTGGTGTTCTTCGATTTCATGGTTCTTGAAGTTGTGGCCATTTTTCCAGATTTAGGGATTTTTGTGAAATGCATAAAAATAGACTTGTTGGTTGATGTAGAACTTACTATATACACCAATAGTGATTTCTGATCTTCTTTAGAGTGTTGGTGGTTGATTTGATGTCACTTTGTGATCCTATCACTGATTGCACAAAAATCGCTCTTGTCGCTCTACTTTGGTCGTGGTGAACAATGAGTCCGTTCTATCACCCTTTTATAGTCATTTGACCTTAAAATAAATTAATTAGTGCTTACCAACTCCTTGGTGTGCAAAGACAAATTTTATCGGTTAAGACATTAAATTCTTTCTTCGGTGATGACATGATGTTTCAGGGTGGTTGTTCAACTCTTTGCTTTTACCGACGGGTTTCGGTGTTGCAAAAAACTTGTTAACTTCGCTCGATTACTGTCAAGGCTCGATTTACACTTAGAAACTTTGCTTTCTTATGTTAAGTGACACTTCTCGGTAAGTGTAGTTAGGCTTAGCTTTGAGTGTATATCGACAAATTTTGGTATGTATGCCCGATAGCATAGTTATCATAGATTTTAACAAGTAATACCATGATGCATCTTTACTTATGCTGATTTGGAATTTTATCAATATATTATGGAACTAATGTAAAATAATAACTTGGGGTAATGCAGTTCCATACTTACTTGTTCTACTTAGGTGGGGGTGGTGATGTCACCAGATCCATTGGATGGGGTGTCACCATTTTCATTGCTTGGTCTAGCTTCATCATTGTTTGAATCTTTTCTCCACATTTTGTCTCTTGCCCTCTAGATATCTTCAATGGTGTTTCCATTGGGATATGTGCTGGTTTCTATCATTTGGTCTCTGCAGTCTTTCTTGAGATGACGAACTTTATGATAGTGTAAGCATGTCATTCCAGGGTTAGTCCAGCCTCTAGAATTTCTAGTCCACTATCTCATACAGTTTGCAGCAATGTGACCAAATCTTCCACATGCTGTACAATTTTTCCAAGTATTGTAATCCCATACGTACTGGTTACCAAGTCTTCTCGGTTGATAGGGAGTTTATTGACCTTTAGGCTTCATTGCTTGTCTTTTCTTTTTCCAGCATTCAAGAGTTGTGTGCCCATTCATTTTGCAAGTAGGACGGTATTTGTCCATGTAGGTTTCCTTCGTATTTTTTTTCATCTCAGACTTACATTCATATGCTTTATGTCCTTTCTTGTTACATTTATAACAAAATCCTATTAATGAAGATGTAGATTTAGGAATAACTTTCATTTTTTCTCTGCATACATTTGATGTATGGCCTTTCTTTCCACAGTGATTACATGTAAGCTTTCTTGATATTGGATTTGTATAGACATTCTTTGGATCATTTTGATTTGATGATTCTCCATTCTCAGTAAAACCTAGACAGGTGTTGTTGTTGACTCTTTGTTGTCCTTCAAGAAAATTATCCATTCTTTTATTGCTTTCTTCAGCTTTCTTGATAATTTCATTATGCTGCTACTGAATTCTTATCTCATGTTTAAAATTTTCATTCTCATCCCTTATCTCACCGATAGCTTCTATTCTTTCAATGAGTTCAACATTTATTCGGTTTGCCTCTTGACTCATAAGAATAATCTAATGTGTAATCTCATGGTGATGCTCTGTAGGTCTTTGTATTTCAGACTCTTTTTCTTGTAGCTTTTCTGTAATCTTTCTTCTATCATCAATATCTAGTGTTCTTTCTTGCTCATATTGTCTAGCACTGTTCATGACATCAATCTTTCTTACCATCTATGTCTCTTGACTGATTTGTAGAGATTTTACTTGTCCAGTCAGATGTTGATTGATTTCAGTTAGGCTTGTGATGCTTTTTTCTGATGTATATGATGCTTTGCTTGTGGTTGATCCTGAAGATTCAAAGAAATATGGTATCTATTCCTCATAATAATCTATCTCTATAATGGCCAAAAATAACGGGCAAAAACACAACAAAAAAATTTTATTTTTTTTTGTACGATCAATAACATGCTTCTAAAACTACTAGGATACACAAAACCCTTCAAGGCGAAGTCTAGAGATCGCAAACTCGCTTGGGTGAGTCGCCCAATGACATGTAAGGGATCATAAGGCTTGTGCTAGCGTGCCTCCATTCCTTACATGACGGAAGTCATTAGACGACAAGGGAATATGAAAAGTATTAAGGAAAATAAACTTTCCCCTACATTTTGAATTTATTAAAAATAGTGTGATCTATCCTAAGAATTTTTAAAGAGTAATTCTATTATACCAAAGGAAGTATTAACAATTAAACAAATAAATCTTTACTTAGCTAAAGAGAATTAATAATCTACGTTTCCTTTCATGATAATTCAATGTTAAAAATAACTATTTGATTAATACCAAATTTTATAATATTAATTATTTCATTAAGATAAAATAACTTTAATTTAATCATATAAATTTGAATAGTAGATGAAATTAATAAACTAAGAGATTTTATCAAAGAAAAATATATAATAAACAATTAAGAGTTAATTAAGGACATTTTATTCTTAAAATTCTATGATTCAAAAATTATATATATAAAAAGATAGATCCATAACTTAATTTAACTACTGATAATAACAACACTCGACAAAGGGAAAAATAATCAGGACAAAGGGAGAAATAATCATTTTATTAACTATAATCACTACTGGAATAATAAAACTAAAATCTTCTAAAAGATCCTCTCGTGATTATATATCATTAACACAATGAAAATAACATTTCATCAAACTAAATTGTTCTTTCTAAGCTTAGTCAAATTAATAGTCACAATTAATCAATGTTTTAAAATAAAAGACACCAGAACTAAAAAAAAAAAAAAAATTATATATAATACTGAATGGGCCCTCCAAACCCTAGATCTCCCATTTTCCTCCTTCATTCTTTTCTCTGCTTTTTGTTTTTTTTTTCTTTGTTTCTCTTTTGTTGCAGGTTTGTTGCATATGTTGTTTCTGAGAAAATCAGCACAACAAGAGATCTCTTCCACCATAAGAGAATCTCTGTTGCATTTTACTGAATACCCATCT
>MU227814.1:1342659-1374077 GCA_018584345.1 Thuja plicata | reverse complement strand
CACACCCTAGGACTTCACAAAACCTCTCAAAAACCCCAGTTAATCATGCATCCGAAAATGGAGTATTGGTTTCATCAACTCTTGGTTCCTTAAACCACCTACCTAGCTTAGGAATGTTCAAGACCAAATAAGGAGAGGGTGGGGTCCATATTCCACTCAACATGCCACTTCATCACAAAGGTGTCAAGTGACACCTCACTAAAGTACACATCACAACACAATTAACATGCCTAGTGGTTAAATACAATATTATTCACAAGAAGAAATTTACTTACAGACATACATTTACAAACATTGTCAACCATATGAACACATGCAACACGTTTACAAAATAAATTACATCACAACGAGGTCATACTCTTCTTAGAGTCGACCTTAGTTTTTCAACTGATTACACTTAGATCCTATCTTGTTTCCCTGACTTACAACCATGACCATGTTCCTGCACACTCAAATTTGATGTCAGTACATTATAAAAATTTGCACTAATAATTATTTCAAAAATAGAGTAGTAACATCTAACTTGAAAAATACATATATATCTGCATTCATAAAACATTACGTATCCCACATAAGCATATAATCCTAAACTTATCATAGAACCATGATCTCACCAATATTCATTATACTGAAAGATGACATAACAATGCAGAGTGGATATATCATAGATAATCATGGAATCAAAAATAAGCATATATAAAAGTATAGCTAACGTGATCATCATAAGAAACTATAACAACTATCTCATAAGATCCAAAGATAGCATATATAATCCAAAATACATCGAATGTCTATACTCAAAGTACCATCTTGATGAATCAAATGTCAAAATGAAAGTAGAACTAGGATGGGGTAGGACAGGATCTCACATCCTCCCCCCCTAGGCATGAACTTCCTCCTGGAGTTCATCAAAAAGATGGGGATACTAATCTCTCATCTATGCTGAGTCCTCCCATGTAGCTGTGACCTCATCATAGCAATCCCACTAGACCCTAACTTGGTCCAGCTCTCGACCTCGAAGGGACAGGGTCCTGCGAGCCAGAATACGTATTGGCTCCAAAGCCAGTTGTCCGTCCGACTCCACCTGTAAAGCATCCCAATCAATAATATGAGACTCATCATATATATACTTCCTCAAAATTGATACGTAGAAAACATCATGGATGTGCGACAGGATAGGTGGCAAAGCTAAATGGTATGCTACTTGGCCTATCCTCTCTAAAATCTCAAAATGTCCAACAAAGGGAGGGGCAAGCTTAGAGCCCTTTCCAAAATGGATTGTACTCTTATGCGGCCGTACTCTCAAAAAGACTCTGTCACCTATCATATACTCTTTTTCAATCCTCCCCGCATCTGCATACTTCTTCTGTCAATCCTGGGCCTCTCTAAGATGCTGCCTAATCAGATCTACCTGCTGCTCCATCTGTCTGACCAGCTCTAGACCAATGGAAACTTTGTCCTCTATCATGTCCCATCTCAACGGTGTCCTGCAAGATCTGCCATACAAGGCCTGATAGGGAAACATACCTAAAGATGAATGATGCCCATTATTATAGGAAACTCTACTAAATGTAGGTACTCCTCCCACTTAACCTGCTGATCCATCACATACATGCGTAGCATGTCCTCTAATACCTGATTAACCCTCTCGGTCTGACCATCTGTCTCTGGGTTATATGCGGTGTTGAAATTTAGCCTGGTGCCCGAAGCGGTCTGTAGCTCTCTCCAAAAATATGAAGTAAAGAGTGAGTCCCTGTTTGATATGATCATGCGAGGAATGCCATGAAGTCTAACAATATCCCTCAAAAATACCTGTGCCACTACAGGTGCTGTAAAAGTAGTACGTATGGGTGAGAAGTGGGCTACCTTCGTCAACCTATCCACCGTCACCATAATGGCATTGTGGCGACGGAATGACATAGTAAGACCAACTATGAAATCCATGGATATAATGTCCCACTTCCACTCTAGAATCACATGAGATTGGAAAAGTCCACCTGGATGGCGGTGCTCTGCCTTAACCCGCTGACACTCTAAACATCTAGCCACTATCTCTGCAATATGTGTCCTCAAACCAGGCCAGTGATAAAGCTGTCTCAAATATGCATGAAGCTTCTTAACTCCAGGATGTGCTGCATAAGGGGCTCTATGAGCCTCAAGGATATTAAAATCCTGCAATCCATCGGAAGAAGGCACATAAATGTGTCCTCTATGACGGAGAAGGCCATCAGACTCAAGGGTATAATCTGTGAATTTCCCCCTAGGGGTCTCTGGTCCTGAACCATCTATCTAACCTTTGAATAGAAGGCATCCTCCTGTAACTACTGTAGAATGTGCCCTCTCAAGTCTATGCTAATAGTCATAGCTGAGAGCTCATGACGTCTCCTACTCAAGGCATCTGCTACCACATTCTCCTTACCCTTGATGTAGTGAACGTCAAAGTCATACTCACATAGGAACTCCATCCATCTCCTCTGTCTAGCATATAGGTTTGGCTGTGTAAATATATACTAGAGACTCTGATGATCTGAATGAAGCTCAAATCTATGTCCCAATAAGAAATGTCGCCATCTCCTCAAAGCATGTACCACTACTGCTAGCTCAAGGTCATGGGTGGGATAGTTAAGCTCATGAGTCTTGAGCTTCCTGGACTCATACGCAATAGGCCAACCATCCTGCATCAATACAGCCCCAATCCCATCTAAAGATGCATCTGTGAATACCACAAAATCTACTGAAGGATCAGGTACTACAAGTATAGGTGCACTGGTAAGAGCTCTCTTGAGCTCTTGAAAAGCCCTCTCATACCTCTCTGTCCACTCAAACTTCTTCCCTTTCCTCTGAAGGGAAGTGATGGGATGGGCCACTCTAGAGAATCCCTCAACAAATTTTTTGTAATAGCCAGCAAGGCCCATGAAGCTCCTGACCTCTGTCACACTAGTAGGTGCTGGCCAATCCATAATCACCCTAATCTTAGATGGGTCAACTGAGATCCCATCTCCTGATATCACATGGCCTAAATAGTGAACCTCTATCCTAAAGAATGCACACTTTGGTTTTATAAAAAAATCAGGATTATATAAGTAGAATAAGACTTCTTTATCTGACGTGGAAGTTAGATCCATTTTTTGTGGGCTACAACTGACTCTCAGTTTTTGATTGTCGGTTATGCTCTAAAATCAGTTGACTGTCTGTCGGATTTTTTCTGTCAGTTTTCTCTTTAACTGTCTCTTAGTTTGCACTATGTCCTACATGTTAGGTTCCTCTATTGGGTTCCTGTTTATCCTTCTTGTTGTGGGTCCACAACATACACCCCATTTTTTTTGGTCCTCTAAGCATGGGGACCCCCTTTTTGTCTTTTGCTTTGGGTCGTGTCTGCCCCTTGTGTGAAATCCAGTCAGCCCTCGAATAAATTGACTTAAAACAATTCAGAGAAGAGAAGAGAGCCCCTTTTTCAGCCTTTTGGCCATTTTGGCCTTTCGGAGTACTTAGGTACTCTGAAATACCAATATGGCCGAAAGTCTAAAAACCCAACCCTTTTGGTGTTTTCAGACTCTGAAAACAATGAGAGGCCAAAGGCTCTCTCTCAGAGATTGTCAGCCTTTCAGAGTCTAAAACCCCCAAAAATACTGACGTTAGCCCGTGGGTTATAAATAGTGGAGGCATCCATAATTTTAGTCACTTATCTTTGTTTTCTTCCCGCCTGTGATTTTGTCTGCTCCTCCTCATCGACTGCTTGCATTCTCAAGCTGCCTAGTTGTCCTCCTGCTCCTGGTCCTTTTGAGGTAGGTTCTTCTCGCCCATATTGTTGTCATGCTTTCGAGTCAGTCTAGGGTTTGTTCCTGCCCTTAGTGCTTATCCAGCCTAGGGCACCTTGTTCCTTGGCATTGTCAAGATTTTGTGCCTTTATGTTTCGACAGGGATATACCTCCCTGTCAGGCCTAGGGTTTTTTCTAGTCTCCCTTTGTCCTAGGGTTTAGGTTCCTTTTTTGCCCTTTGTTTTGTCATTTGTGGACCTTTCCATAGGTTTTTAGCCTTTGAAAGGACAAAAATGGGTCTTCAAAACTTTTGGCCCAAGTGTAATTTTGGACTTGTCAGACTTTCAGACCTCTGAAAGGTCCGAAAGACCGAAATGTCTAAAAAGACCGAAAGCTTCCCCACATCATAAGGTTCGGCCTTTTGGGCTTCTTTGACAATTTTAGACATTCGACGTCCGCAAATAGGCACTTAACACTTTCAGGTCCTAAAAGTTTCGATGGACCTTGTTTCAAAAAAATAACCTTTTCACAGGCTGAAAGTGCAAAAATTTGCACTTAGATGTTTTTGCTTTCCAAGCTTAAATTGTTCTTTTTTCAATAAGCTACTGATTACTTGTTTTATTTGTAGGAATGACTGAACCAAAGATAACCTCTCTAATGAAGTATCAGTATAAAGGAAATACCCCAATTTCTAAGGTGAGAAACAAGCATAGTGAGATAACAGATACCAACATTGGCAACATGCACCGGAATGAGTTCCTGACTCAGTGTTCTCAGCCAAAAAATAGATCCAATGATTGCACCGCATTGGTCCTAAGTGGGTTGGTGAATGCAACCACACACCTGGTAGCTGTCTCATCTTCAAAGCTGATCGTCACCCTAGCTCACCACTATGACTCAGATAAGAGGATGGTTGTAAACACAGAGGGTCAGGTAGTACTGGGTATAAGGCCGGAGATCATTGAAGATGTTTTCCACCTTCACAAAGGCATAGACAAGTTCTATGACTTCCATATTGTGAAGGGGACCAAGTGGTTTGGTAAAAGAGAACAGGCTTTAAATGAGATGATGAACAATGAGAACCTCAAGCAACCTCTTCTGAAAAACAAGTTAGACAAGATAGACCTCCAAAGAGGCTATATGAAAGATGACATTCAAGCAGCCATCACATTGATAAGCCGGGTGTATGGATTACCACAATCCACTCAACTTGAGCACTGGATGATCCTATTGATAGAAAGGATCTGGGAATGAAAGACAAGATTCGACTGGGGCACTATTATTTATGACAATTTGGATGAGCAATTGAAACTAGTAAGGCATAATCCTAAGTTCTACATGAGCACCTATGTGGTTTACTTACTAGCAACATGGGCAGATTATCCAGGCCTTACCAACAAGGGGAATCTAAATGACCTAAATGCATGGCCCCACATAGTATACCCACAACTGATAAAGATGACACCCATGCCAGAGGATTCCCCTGACTATAGGATAGTCAATGATGCATTCATATTCGCAGTCATTCGATCTATTGAAGGTGAATTTTCTAAAAGAATGTCAGAAGATGCTGCTACTAAGGTAAGGGCCATTGGGACCTATTTTATCCAGTTTAGGACATTCACATACATTTGGATAGCCGGGTCAACCTTGCAACCAAAGAAGGTGCCCAGGTACCCATCTGATTGGATAATTATACTAGAGATGGCTAGACAGCTCGCATATGCATATGAACATATAAAACATAAAAAGAAGCACTGTTGGGACTTTCCTATCTCTTTGGGACCATACACACTGCAAGACATGAAATTTTTCAAATCCTTGGCTTTTGAATGGGATGATTGTCCCTTGTAGTTCTATAAAATAGTGCAAGCCCGTTTTGATCTCATAGGTACTTATAGCCACATTATTGGAAAATTCTAAATACATGAGCCACACTTGGAGGATCACTAGATAAACTGCATAGATGCTCATGAGGTCAAGATTTGGGATTATTGCATAATGAACCTCACTCTAGCAAAAGAGGTATTAAAGGTTCCTATTTCCTCAAAGGTTTGGGAATGTGATTCAGATGAGATCTTAGAGGACATTTAAACAAAAGATAAGGTATATGACCGGCCAATAATGAATGCAGAGGTGGACAAGGATGAAAATGATGACATGGACTTCTGGGTGAGGCATGTGATAAAGACCACCATAACTTGGATCTAGAAGCCACACAAAATGAGCCCAATCCCGGTAAAAAGATGGAGCCCTCAAGGAAAGTAGAAAAACACCGAGGGGAGAAGTCCATAGTTCCTAAGTACAAGAAAGCTCCCCCTTAGAAGCCAAGAACTGTGTATGTTCATGAATGACCAGTTGAATATGGCTCTAATCCTAGGCCCAAGAAAACTAGAATGATAGGCTAGATTGACCCACCAGCAGGTTCGTCACAACCCCTATCAGGTGAAGGCCCATTTAACTCTGGCCAATCTCCCTCCACCGCTGAGAAGAAAACATATAAGAGGAAGAAGAGTTCTGAATCTTCATGATTAGAAATGGTACAAGAAGGGTCTAAGGAAGTAGAAGAAGATGAGCCCCTAGTCTGAAGAATGAGATTAAAAAAAAGGAGAGAAAAGGAAACTACCAAGAAACATAAAGAAGAACCCAAAGAGCAGGATAATCCTTTGGATACCTTAGGATTGGATGAGTTTATGATTTTTAATTTTGAAGGACTTGAAGGATTTTTGGATCATGGCCAAGATATAGACACTAGAGCTCCATCACTTATTCAGCCCTAGGTAATCCTCACTCAACCACCGGTCTAATTCACCAACCCTTCAGTGAATTTCCCTACTACACAAGTGAACCGTAGTTCCACTCAAGAGCCTAAGGTTCAGGATAGTGGGATAGCCTGAGTCACTACCATAGATCATATAGCAGGAAAAGTACTAGTTTCCACTCTACCATCTCATGTCCCTACTCCACCATCTCATGTCCCTACTCCACCATCTTCTCTATCACCTCCAATTCCTACTCCACCACCATTAATTACAACCCCAACACCTACTCCTATGCCAAATCCACCCTACTCTACTACCATTCTCCCATCTCCCACTCCAGCCATATCAACACCTACTCCACCAACATTAATCCCTTCAATAGGTGCTCCCCAAGTTTCCAAAGAAGCAGTGAGTACTAAAGATACATCACCTTTCCAGACCATGCTGGAGGCCATGACCGATCTTAGGTAAAATGTATCATTTGACCCTTCCATTGAAGAGGCCCTCGACAAAGGAGGGGAAAATGTGGTAACTGAACGAGGTGAGGTGGAGATGGAGAAGGAAGAAGGGGAAATGGATGTTGGTACAGAAGGGGAAAAAATGAAGGAAGGAGGGAGCGAACAAGAAAGGGGGCAGGAGAAGGAATCAGAGAGAGAAATAACTCTATAAGTACAATGCTTAACTTTGATCCTCTAGGTTGCACCATATGAACCTGTAACTGCATTCGACAAACCTACTTGGTTTACCAAGGATATAAAACCCAAAAAGAGAACTTCACCAATGAATTGGATGGAGAGGATACAAATATGACATCTGGAAAGCAAGCCTTCCACCAGGCAAAAATTGGTATATCAGCAAGAACCATGTCATATGTGACTCAAGACACTAGGGGTCAATGGAAAGCCCAAATAGCTGTCCCACCCCCAAGCACTTCTCAAATACCTAGCACAATGGAAGATTATACATTCAAAGAGGTGGATTTGGGTGAACCTACCAGAGAATGGATCAAGACACTAGAAGCTCTAGGGCTCAAGCATGCCTTGGGGTTCATGAATAAAGATGAAGAAAACATCAAAATCTTAATGGACCAAAATGAAGCGTTAAAAGGATTCATTAAAAAGATGGTGGGTCCTATTGACCCAAATTGTTCAGAGGCTTCATTACAAGCCATGCTAAATAAAAAGGCTACACCAGATTTACTGGTAGGTTTGACTCCTTCCTTCATCCAGAGAAGTGTTGATTGGAAAAATAACTTTGAACAATATGGAGAGAAGGCTATCCCATTGATATTCAGGTCATAATAGACTATATTGGTTGAGTCCAATTCACTAATTGACCTGGTGGAAAATGATGGGGGTATAGATTTAGAAATAATTAAGTGGCAAGCAGCCCTCCAGGATTTGGAGATAATCCAAGAGCAACATTTCCAAATCCTGGTGTAGGTCTATGAAGGTGAAGAACTGGACAAGTTTAAGGAACAGAATGAACAGATAACCAAAACAATTAAGGTTTACAAGAAACACAAGGCCCTTATAGCTAACAAGTGAGAGGAAATAATAAAATGGATTGAAGATATAGATGCGTTCTTCACAGGGGTCAGCCTCGAGGTATATCAGGATAAAGATAGACAGGCTCTACGTCCGTCAAAAGAGGTGGTTCAACAGTTCAAGGATGTTTTGGTAAGAGTTAGCACCAAAGTGGCCCTGCAACAATTATTTTACCTAAAAGAGGAAATACAAAGGATGTCCCAACATGAAGAAGAGATCATGTTCTTCTCTTCTGAGTTAACTACCTTTAGAAAGGAGCCAAGGGTCAACAAGAACGAAGGGTCACTAAGATAAAGAGAAAGGAGATAAATTTTGAAGAAGTTCAGGAGATAGTATAGAGGCTCTAGAAATCTCACCCAGAATTATTTCCTAGATAAAGCTTCAAGGTCGAGCTAACAGGTGCACAGGACAAGATTTCCATACTTAGCTGAATTTCTACCAAGGCAGAGTTTTTGGCCTTTCGGCCTCTGACATTTCGGCCTTTTGGCCCCAAAGCAAGAAACATTTTTTGGCCTTTTGGCCTTCGAAGCTTTTATCCTTTTTGGCCTCTTCAATTTTATTTTGGCCTTTCGACCCCCAAAAATTCCAAAGTTTTGGGACTTCTAGATATTGAATGTCGAGAAACACTCGAGAAATTTTAAAGGCATTAAAGTTCGAGGTAGAGGTTAGGGTCTGAAAAATTTGGTGTTTCCAGCGAGGTCACTTGTATCAACACTAGTTGGACTCTAGATCAGATGAATGGATAAATTGAGTTCATTTTAGGGGAACTAAGGGTCTCCTACCAATTCCTGCCACTAGTAACAGCCTCAAATGAAGAATCCAAGAAGAACCACCAGAATCAAGAAGAAGACTCCAAGTTCACAGAAGGAACTTACCTTCTTTCTCTCTCTCTTCTTTGGTGGATTTTACCCTCTTTGCACGAGAAAATGGATTGTAAATGGGCTTAAGAATCCATGCGAGTTATACAATATCTACATTGGGTGCTTCATTCTTGGTGTGTGAATTACTGCTATCTATACAAATTTATTGAATGTATGCTTGCATTATTCTTTATTTTCAGAGAGCTCTTTGTGTTGTTGTGTTTCAAATTTGTGCTACCTTTAGTTGGATTTTGTTGTTGCATATCTACCTTGCTATGATGAATGTGTGGAGGATTCTATCTTTGGGCTTAATGATAAATCCATCTTGTGGGTGCACATGTCTTGGTGGTTTCATGATTTGATATATTTTGAACATCTCGTATGAGTAAAACATATATTTTCTCTGAACACTTGCATCTGTAGAATAGTGAATTGTGACGTGGTCTGATTTATGCTTCGTGGGTTGTTCCAAATTCATCCAGCATTCAATTCACAAGGAAGGGTTTACAGTGGTTTATGTCCTTAGGATTTTACTTTTCTTTACAAATTTTCTACATTTCTTTTTACCCTCATCTCTTTAAATTTTGTCTTAAAATTTTGAAAATCGCTATCTCAAAAAATACAAAGTTGCATGTTATTTACCATACCCATACTTGTTAAAATGGAAAATACCAAAAATAAACTAATAGTATTTTGTAGTTTATTGTCTTGAACGTACCAAAAAAGACCTCCTTGTGAACAATCACATTTATTTTCAACTGAGTAACCAAGCAGGTTGTGACCCGACCCCGGAGAACCTTGGGAATAACTCTATTATTTTTTCAAGAGAGGAAATCAAATCCTGAGATCCTAGCAAGTTGGCTTGTGTCAAAACAATGCTCAACAGAAGTGGCACTAGAAGGAGGGCTCAAGAATCAAGAAATTGGATAATATTGGATCTTTCTCTCTAGAGAGATTGGAGTGCGTGCTTAGATCATCTCCAAAAAGAGGTGAGTTTCTTGAACTCACTCACCATCAAAGAGCTCGTAGGGACAAGGGAAAAGAAAAGGATAAATCTTCTCATCACCTTTTCGTACCTCAAAATCCTCTTGGACAACAATCACACGTTGTTGCCCCAACTATTACCACAGTCATTGACCAAAATCAGAACATGCAAAATCGACATTTGCAACCAACTCGTCCAATGGCCTTTTTTGCCAACGCCACAAGCTTACCTTTAAACTTTTTTGGGCACCTTTATGAGTTACCCAAAAATCTAGAGAATTTTTGTACACAATTCATATATGGAAAATCTAGGATAGTGGAAGAACACATCTGCACCTTCAAGGAGATTTGCAACCGTAAAGAGATTACCCACCAAGACATCATTTGTCATCTATTCCCATACACTTTGGGAGAGTTTGCATACAACTGGTACCTAAATTTGCCACGAGGTTCTCTCTCAGTATGGAATGACTTCAAAAACAAATTCCTCAATTAGTTCAAATTGTATGTTGATCCTGCTGTGACACATCACCAGTTCATAACCATGAGGAAAGATCCTAAGGAGCCCATTTCTATGTTTAATCATCATTTTCACAAAATGCATCAAAATTTGGAAGCTCCTTACACTATACTAGATGAGGCTATCATACAAGTTTATTTAAAGGCTTTAGATCCATTTACCTTGATCTTTCTAAGAAGACTTCCCCCAGTGAATAGAGACACAATTGAAAAGGTGTACAATGAAGCCATCACTTTCACTCAGCAAATGGACCCACAAGAAGGAAGCTATGCGGCTACACCCATCATGAGTAATATTGTTGTCCCACACCCATTTGTAGAAAACAATCAAGCCTTAGCTAGCCACCTACCTACACTAAATCCTATACCGCCACAACCATGTACAATCATGCCTCCATCTATTACTTATCTAGGCTACGAAGCTCATAAAACAACATTCGTAGAATAGAGGGTTGTACCCTAAAATGAGCCTGATGCTTTCATGGCTTCTGAGTTAGATGCTGTAAAGAAGACTTTATCACAGCTCACCAGCGAAGTTAGTAGAATGAAGCTAAACCCACCTAAAAATAAGGTGGATACCAATGAGCGTCTGCTGGTCCAAATACATACCCTCAGAATCCAAATAGGGGTTTTAATGCATATAACAACAACAAAACATAGGAGAAACCATTTGGACAGCAGAGGCCAAATCACCCATGGAACACTAGACCCAATAATGGCAGCATCCTAGCAGACAATGCCAATACTTATGAGGCTTTGGAGGCCAATTTTTTTAGGGCTCCAATTAAGCATTAGGACAATAATGGATATGTGAACAATTCCCAAGACCACTACACCCAGAATCTAGAGGGGCCCCTGGTGCAATTCAATGCTATGGTGTTCAATCCCTATGATTCTGGAAAGGAAGGAGGATCAGAAGCCTATGCAGAAGATGACAAATTCATGTTCCATTTTCTGAGAGAAGATGAGCCTAAATATTTTGAGGTGCCTACCTTCTAGAATGATCAATGAAACTCATATAACCTTTAGAGTAGAAAGGAACCCCTCACCGATGACATACCTCCAAGCAAACAACCAACTCTGCCAGATCCATGGGCTAGTAACAACCCCATACCTCCAAAAGGCATGAATGCTCCTGTACCTCCTACAACAAGTACATATGCTAGCTACCAAGAGATGGCCTGGCCAATGAAAAATACAGTGCAGTGGATGAGCTCAAGAAAACTAAGGTGAACATATCCATGTTCAAATTATTGCAAGGTTGCCCATCTCAAAAGGAAGCCCTTTTAAGATCCTTGGATCATTCAAAGCCTGGCCCTTCAAATAGTGCAAGGGCACCCACATCTAATATCAACACCTCTGAGGCATTCCCTGTAGTATTCATAGATAAGGTGGAGGTCCCACCATTCCTACTCAACCTGTGAATGTTTGGAAAAAAGCTACATAATTGCCTAATCAATTTGGGAGCCTCATGCAAAATTATACCCCTATCAATTTTCCAGAAGCTGGGGATGGTGCCCTAAATAAAAAACTGGGTGGTCATACAGTTTGACAAAACTGAGGTCAAAGTAATTGGTGTACTCAAAGATGTGCACATTTAACTAGTCGCGGATCCCAGGATATAAGAGCGCATTGATGTACACGTAGTAGACATACCTGAGACTTATGGGATGCTGCTGAGTTGAGAATGGACCAAGTGCTTGAGAGGGTGGCTCTCTACAGATTTCACCTAGCTCTGGCTACCATGGAGAGGTTTGAACAACCAGATCAAGATAGATGTCGAGCCTAAACTAAAAAGAATGATCACCAAATACAATACTCCAAATGAAGTGCTGTTCACCCAAACCGATTTGGTCACTTATCAGATGGATGATGTTTTTATGTTCCAGATTCGAGAGGGTGAAGAGTCAGACCACAGTCCCATCCAAGGCCTCCTTAAGCAAAAAATTGGTGATTACATTTTCAAAAGTTTCATCAACAGCATGATAGCCAGCTTGCGGCATCTGGGTCAAGATGCAGATCCTAATATTTTGTTACTACCTGGATATTGCCAATTACATCAGGCTAGTCATTCAGAGTTTACATGCCCCAGTTCTCAAGAAGCCCTGTCATGAGTGCTGGCTCAAATTGCCCAACTGAATAAGCTGCTAGAAACACTAACAATAAAAGAAGATGTACTTGGGATATAAGACAAGAGCAACACCACACCCGATATGGATAGCCTGGTCCTTGCAAATAGTTCACCTCAAAATCAAGACAATGGATCAGACTCTAAAGATAGAAGCACTGCCTTGAATTTTCTTAGTGACTAGAGTATCTCAGATGATGGAGCGTGTCCCCCTTCCAGGGGAATGCTTGAAGACAAAGCTGATGAAGATGAAAAACTCCCCAAACCTAAGCATACTCAGCATGCAGAAGAGTTAAATTCTTCTGAAAATGATGGAGAGGGGCCGAAAACCAAGGACCAAGGGTTTCTCTAAGAAAAGAACAACCAAACCAAGCCCTATTAAACCACCCTAGATATGGAAACTGCACTTCAATGGTTCCAAATGAAAACAAGGAGCAGTTGCAGGAATCAAATTGATAAATCCAAGAGGTAAGTCTTTCTAGGCTTCTTATAGATTACAGTTTCTTTGTACTAACAATGTTGCAGAATATGAAGCACTGGTCTGCGGACTCCTCCTAGCCCACAAGAACGGAATCAAAATCTTGATGGTGGAAGGAGACTCACAATTGGTTGTCAAGTAGATCCATATCCAGTATACTTGCAATGATAAGAGGATCTCAGCCTACCGAAATAGGGTATGGGATATGATCAATGACTTTGACGCTTTCAACATCAAAACCATCCTAAGAAGAAAGAATGTCATTGCTAACACATTGGTTGTCTTAGCTAGTTCACTACATCCACTGGAAAAATCTAAACTAAATAAATTCTCAGTGGAGCTTGTCTTAGCCTAGCCATTTTGGATAATATCACTAACTTTCAAGTCTTCTAAGATGATCAACATATCTTAGGTTTTATCATGTGCGCTGGCGTGTTCAAAAAGCAGATCATAGATGAGGAGAAGGAAGGAGAGGAAATAACTAAACCTGAAGAGCCTGATGATCATGGCATCATAAACCTAAATACCAATTCCATACCCAAGGGAATGGTAGAACTAAAGAGGATTTTTGACAGTGACAAGACTGCTATAAGAAGACACCCTGACATAACACCTGATAGTAATGAATGTGACACCTTAAACCTAGGCACGAAAGAGGAACCAAGAGAAGTCCACATAGGAAAGGTGGGAACCAAGGAAGAAATGGAAAAATGGTCTAGCTTCTCACTGAATATCGAGATGTCATCGCATGGAGTTATGAAGAATTAAAGACCTATGACACCTCAATCAAAGTGCACAACATCCCATTGAAGCTAGATTCGAAGCCCTTTAGACAATGACAAAGACCCATGAATCCCACTATGGAGCTCTTAATCCAAAAGGAAGTCCAAAAGATGCTCGACACTAGGATCATCTTCCCAATTTGACATTCTACATGGGTTACAAACCTAGTACCTATGAGGAAGAAGACTAGAGAAATCAGGCTATGCGTAGACTTCTGGAACCTCAACAAGTCCTCACAAAAGGATAATTATCCACTCCCATCTCTAGACAAAGTGTTGTAGAAGGTTAATGGGTCTCAAATGATGTCGTTACTAGATGGCTACTTTGGATACAATCAAGTGATGGTACAAGAAGAGGACAGGCTAAAAATGGCATTCACCACTAAATGGGGGACTTTCACCTACCGACAGATGCCTTTTGGGCTGATTAACATTGGGGCCACCTTTCAAAGAGCAATGGACATAGCTTTCAAAGGATTAGTTGAAAGGTGCATTATCATTTACATGGATGATCTCATAGTCTACTCAAAACTAAGAAATGACCACATAAATGACCTTAGGAAATGCCTTCAAAGGTGCAGAGAATTTGGGGTCTCCCTCAATCTCAAGAAATGTGTGTTTGGGGTAACTGAAGGAAAGCTCTTAGGACATATCATCTCTGAGAAGGGGATATCCATTGACCCTTAAAGGGTGGAGGCAATCCTAAATTTAACACCAGCTCATAGCCGCAAGGAACTAAAATCTTTCTTTGGGAAGATCAACTTCATCAAAAAATTCATCAGTGGCTTTGCAGAAATAGTAAAACCATTGAACGAAATGCTCAAGAAAGATGCCAAGATTGAATGGACTCTCCTAGCCAAGAATTCTTTTGAAGAGATTAAGAATGCCATTGCCACGACACCAGTTTTAAGTAGTCCTAAATACACCATCCCTTTCAAAGTTTACTCTTTTGCATCAGAGCACTCATGTGCGGGCATCCTCACACAAAAGAAGAATAGCGAGGATGAAAGGCCCATCACCTTTATGAGTTTCCCCTTCAAAGATGTTGAGCTCAGATACCCAAACCTAGATAAGCAAGCATTTTCTCTCGTTAAGGAGGTAAAGAAATTCAGACATTATATTTTAAGGAGTAAAGTCAGCGAGATAGTCCCAGACGTGGTAGTTAAGTCCCTCCTAATGTAGAATGAGCTAGGAGAATGGAGAGGGAAATGGATGGAAATCCTCCAAGATTTTGACCTAGAGATCCAACCGATGAAGTTGGTAAGAGGCTAAGCTCTGACGAAGCTTATCTCTGAGTTTGAAGAAGGTCTGGTCTGCCAGACATACACCGATCAAGGTGTTATCACTAATATATGGTACCAAGACATAGTGTACTATTTGTTACAGAATCGCTGCCCTGAAGGAATGAATGGTTCCTAGAGAAGGGCTCTAAATATCAAAAGTATCTCTTACATGCTAAAAGGTGGACAACTATACAAATGCAATTATGAGGGTTTATACTTAGGATGCTTGGATAGAATGGAAGTGAAAGAATTCCTGGTGGACTTTCATGACAAATATGGAATGGGACATGGAGTGGCAGAGGCCACTGCTCACCAAATCCTGAGAGTAGGATACTTTTTGCCAACAATATTTAAAGATACTAGCGAGCACGTGAGATCATGCCACAATTTCCAAACTAGCACAACTTGAGAGAGAAGCCCAATAATGCCCCTACAACCAGTCTATGAGGTACGCCCGTTTGCCTAATGGGGTTTAGATTTTGTTGGAATGATTAATCCTCCTTCATCTATAGGGAATAAGTTTATCTTGATAGCCACCGACTATTGCACATGCTGGACAGAAGTGCAGGCACTGAAGAATTGTACTATAGAGGTCGTGACTAAATTCATGGAGGAGCACATCATAACTAGGTTTAGGATGCCATTCTATCTAGTATGTGACAATGCTCCCTCTTTCTCCTCAGCCTCACTCACACAATGGGCCTTTGAAAACTAGGTAATCCTCAAATTTTCTTCAAATTACTATTCATAAGGCAATGACGTAGCAGAGTCTACAAGCAAAAATCTGACAACAGTGATTAAACACCTCCTAGATGACAACCCTAGGGACTAGCACAGTTAGCTAAAATATGCTTTGTGGACTGATCGCATGAGGATCAAGAATGCCCTAGGGACGTCTCCATATCAACTAGTCTACGACTTGCAACCAGTCTTTCCTATGAACCTAAAGATCACAATTTTGAGATTCATCGACAATATGTAGGGGAGGAAGACCGGGTATAGATCAAACTCATGAATCTCCTAAACCAAGAGGAGAAATGAACTTTAGCAATGGAACATTTATCAAAGCATCAGGCTATAGTCAAAAGGTGGTTTGATAAGAGGGCCACCATCAAGGCCTTCAGGATCTCTGACCTTGTCCTCATGTGGGATAAGGAAAAAGAAAATCCAGGCAGCCACACCAAGTTCCAAAGACTATGGACAAGCCCTTACCAAATATCAGAGATCCTAGGGAGAACACTTTTAGGATCAACACATTGAACGAAGAGTTGACCCCATTGCCCATCAATGGGAAATTCCTCAAACATTACTTTGGATCCTGAGTGAGACCGCCTTTTTTCCCCTGTACCATAGTTACTTTTATGTTTTCTTTTCTTTTCTTTTTTTCTTTTTCTTTTTTTTTCCTTTGTCGTCTTCGTCATCAGTCTTTATTTCCGTTCATGCTTGTTCTTTCGTTTGTTTGGGGCTCATTTTGTTGCTTTGGGTTAGTTTGTTTTGGATCCAGTCCAAGGTGATCCACAAAAGGAGAAGAGGTATTTCTTAGTCAAATATTTCCAAGGATATGTGCAGCGTGGAAGAACCTTCCCAAAAGACAAAGTAGTGATAATTATCATTGACAAAAAAGGAGTTCAGAGTTTTGGTTACCCTCATCACAAGACACATTGAGATACAACACCCAAGGGCATTGGTTTCTAGGACATTTGCCTATTATAGCCAGCTTGAGTACATAGGTTCAGGTACCCACTGATTCCAGAACCCAAGTATGAACTTAATGCAGAGGCAATAGAAAAAGAAAGGAGAGCCCAAAAAAAAGAAACACTCAAAAGAAAAGTGCCCCAAAGAGGTCACGAGTGTAAAAAATAAAAAAAACACTGCCTAATCGTTGCTCGGATAAAAAAAAAATTGGTTATGGACCTAAAGACATGGAAACACACTAAAATCCAAGGCTTAATACATCTCCAAGAAAGTAGAAGGGGTAAAATGATTGTCCAAAAGATGGAGCTCTCAAGAAAGAAAGCTATAGCCTAATAGGCAGAACAGACTTGGGTGATTATGACAACCTCTACTGGGGCTATGAATGCTCGACCGGTAGTAGAGAAAGGTTATACTTGGAACTCAAGGAAAACTTTTTTGGGGCTATGAACACCTGACTGGTAGAAAAGCTCTTTCTGGGAAGCCCTGGTCTATTTGGCGAAGGTTGGAAATAGCTGGCAAGCATCTTGGTTATCACAACCAAGGATCAAGAAATAAACACACATGAACACAAACAGGGAAACCAGTGAAAGAGCCTCAGATTGGAGGTCATTGAAGAATTATTGACTCCACTACCTCTTGGTTCTGTTCTACTACAAAGCTACTTTTTGGAAGAGTATTGTTGATAAAGAAATGCCTTGGTCATTCCTCCTTTTGTTGGGGCTATTTGTTGTGGGTCCACAACACACACCCCATTTTTTTTGGTCCTCTGAGCATGGGGACCCCCTTTTTTTTCTTTTTCTTTGGGTTGTGTCTGCCCATTGTGTGAAATCTAGACAGCCCTCAAATAAATTTACTTAAAACAAATCAGAGAAGAGAAGAGAACCCCTTTTTTGGCCTTTCGGCCATTTCAGCCTTTCGGATTACTTAGGTACTCTAAAATACCGATATGGCCAAAAGTCTGAAAACCCAGCCCTTTTGGTGTTTTAGCCTCCAAAAACACTAAGAGGCTGAAGGCTCTCTCTCAGAAATTGTCAGCCTTTCAAAGTCTGAAAACCCTAAAAAGACTGACGTTAGCTCGCGGGTTATAAATAGTGACTTGTCTTTGTTTACTTCCCGCCTGTGATTTTTTCTGCTCCTCCTCATCGACTACTTGTATTCTCAAGCCACCTGGTTGTCCTCCCACTCCTATTCCTTTCAAGGTAGGTTCTTCTCACCCACCTTGATGTCATGCTTTTAGGTCAGTCTAGGGTTTGTTCCTACCCTTAGTGCCTGTCTAGCCTAGGGCACCTTGTTCCTTGGCATCGTCAGGCCTTTGTGCCTTTGTGTCTTGATAGGGACATCCCTCCTTGTCAGGCCTATAGTTTTTTCTATTCTCCCTTTGTCCTAGGGTTTAGGATTCTTTTTTTCCCTTTGTTTCATCGGTCGCGGCCCTTGCCACAGGTTTTCAGCCTCCGAAAGGCTGAAAATAGGTCTTCAAAACTTTCGGCCCAAGTGTAATTTTAGACTTGTCAGACTTTTAGACCTTCAAAAGGTTTGAAAGACTAAAAGTTCTGAAAAGAACAAAAGCTACCTCACATCATAAGGTTCAACCTTTCGGGCTTCTTTAGTAGTTTCAAATGTTCGACATCCACAAACAGGCACTTCGCACTTTTGGGTCCCGAAAGGTCCGACGAACCTTGTTTCAAAAAAATAACCTTTTCACAAGCTAAAAGTGTGAAAAATTGCACTTAGATTTTTTTTCTTTCCTAGCTTAAATTGTTCTTTTTTCAATAAGCTACTGATTACTTTTTTTTTTTGCAGGAATGACTGAACCAAAGATAACCTCTCCAATGAAGTATCAGTATAAAGGAAATACCCTAATTTCTAAGGTGGGGAACAAGCATAGTGAGATAACGGAAACCAACATTGGCAACGTGGACTGGAATGGGTTCCTAACTCAGTGTTCTTAGCCCACAAACAGATCCAACGATTGCACCGCACTGGTCCTAAGTGGGTTGGTGAACACAGCTACACACCCGGTAGCTGTCTCATCTTCAGAGTTGATCGTCACCCAAGCTCACCACTATGACTCAGATAAGAGGGTGGTTGTAAACATCAAGGGTTAGGTAGTACTAGATATAAGGCCGGATATCATTAAAGATGTTTTCCATCTTCACAAAGGCATAGACAAGTTCTATGACTTCCATATTGGGAAGGGGACCAAGTGGTTCAGAAATAGAGAATAGGCTTTAAATGAGATGATGAACAATGAGTACCTCAAGCAGCCTCTTTTGAAGAACAAGTTAGACAAGATAGACCTCTGAAGAGGCTATATGAAAGATGACATTCAAGCAGCCATCATATTGATAAGTTGGGTGTATGGGTTACCACAATCCACTCAACTCGAGCACTAGATGATACTATTGATAGAAAGGATCCGGGAATGAAAGGCAAGATTTGACTGGGGCACTATTATTAGTGATAATTTGGATGATAAATTGATAGCAGTAAAGCATAATCCTAAATTCTACATGAGCACCTACATGGTTTACTTACTAGCAGCACAGGTAGATTATCCAGGCCTTACCAACAAGGGGAATCTAAATGACTTGAATGCATGGCCCCACATAGTATACCCACAGCTGATAAAGATGATGCCCATGCTAGAGGATTCCCCTGACTATAGGATAGTCACTGATGCATTCATATTCATAGTCATCTGATCTATTGAAGTTGACTTTGCTAAAAGAATGTTAGAAGAAGCTGTTGCTAAGGTAAGGGCCATTGGGACCTATTTTATCTAGTTTAGGAAATTCACATACATTCAGATAGCTAGGTCAACCTTGCAACCAAATAAGCTTCCCATGTACCCATCCAATTGGATAATTATACTGGAGATGGCTAGACAGCTCGCAGATGCATATGAACATATAAAACATAAAAAGAAGCACTATTGGGACTTTTCTATCTCTTTGGGACTATACACACTACAAGACATGAAATTTTGCAAATCCTTGGCTTTTGAATGGGATGATTTTCCCTTATAGTTCTATAAAATAGTGCAAGCCCATTTTGAACCCATAGGTACTTACAACCACATTATTGGAAAATTCTACATACATGAGCCACACTTGGAGGATCACTGGATAAACTGCATAGACGATCATGAGGTTAGGATCCAAGATTATTGTAGAATGAACCTCACTCTAGAAAAAGAGGTATTAAAGGTTCCTATTTCCTCAAAGGTTTGGGAATGTGATTCAGATGAGGTCTTAGAAGACATTTACACAAAACATAAGGTATATGACTAGCCAATCATGATTGCAGAGGTGGACAAGGATGAAAATGATGACATGGACTTCCGGGTGAGCCATGTGATAAAGACCACCATAACTTGGATCAAGAAGCCACATAAAATGAGTCCAATCCCAGTAAAAAACATTGATGGAGCCCTCAAGGAAAGTAGAAAAATAGCGAGGGGAGAAGTCCACAGTTCCTAAGTACAAGAAATCTCCCCCTCAGAAGCCAAGAACCGTGTATGGTCATGAATGACCAGTTGAATATGGCTCTAATCCTAGGCCCAATAAAACTAGAATGACAGGCTAGATTGATGAACCAATAGGGTCATCACAACCCCTATTAGGTGAAGGCCGATCTACCTCTGGCCAATCTCCCTCAAGGAAGAAGAATTCTAAATCTCTGTGGTTAGAAATGGTACAAGAAGGGTCGGAGGAAGCATAAGAAGATGAGCCCCTAGTCCGAAGAACGAGATTAAGAAAAAGGAGAGAAAAGGAAACTACCAAGAAACATAAAGAAGATCCCAAAGAGCAGGATAATCCTTTGGATACCTTAGGATTGGATGATTTTATGATTTCTAATTTTGAAGGACTTGAAGGCTTTTCAGATCACGGCCAAGATATAGACACTAGAGCTCCATCGCTTATTTAGCCCTAGGTAATCCTCACTCAACCACCGGTCCAATTCACCAAACCTTCAGTGAATGTCCTGCTACACAAGTCAGCCCTAGTTCCACTCAAGAGCCTGAGGTTCAGGATAGTGGGATAGCCCGAGTCACTACCATAGATCATATAGAATGAAAAGTACCAGTTTCCACTCCACCATCTCATGTCCCTAGTCCACCATCTTCTCTACCACCTCCAATTCCTACTCCACCACCATTAATTTGAACCCCAACACCTACTCCTATGTCAAATCTTCCCTATTCTACTACCATTCTCCCATCTCCCACTCCAACCATATCAACACCTACTCCACCAACATCAATCCCTTCAACAGGTGCTACCCAGTTTTCCAAAGAAGCAATGTGTACTAAAGATACATCACCTTTCCAGACCATGCTAGAGGCCATGGCTGGTCTTAGGTCAAACGTATCAATTGACCCTTCCACCGAAGAGGCCCTGGACAAAGCAGGGGAAAATGTGGTAACTGAACGAGGTGAGGTGGAGATGGAGAAGGAAGAAGGGGAAATGGATGTGGGTACAGAAGGGGAAAGAATGAAGGAAGGAGGGAGCGAACAAGAAAGGGGGCAAGAAAAGGAATCAGAGAGAGAAATAACTCTAGAAGTACAATGCTTAACTTCGATCCTCTAGGTTGCACCATATGAACCTGTAACTATGTTTGGAAAACCTAATTGGTTTACCAAGGAGATACAACCCAGGAAGAGAACTTACGCCAATGAATTGGATGGAGAGGATACAAATATGACATCTGTAAAGAAAGCCTTCCACCAGGAAGAAATTGGTGTACCAGCAAGAACCATGTCATATGTGACTCAAGACACAAAGGGTCATTGGAAAGCCCAGATAGTTGTCCCACCCCTGAGCACTTCTCAAAAACCTAGCAAAATGGAAGATTATACATTCAAAGAGGTGGATTTGGGAAAACCTACCAAAGAAGGTAGCAAGACACTAGCAACTCTAGGGCTCAAGCATGCCTTGGGGTTCATGAATAAAGATGAAGAAACCATCAAAACCTTAATGGACCAAAATGAAGCGTTAAAAGGATTCATTCAAAAGATGGTGGGTCCTATTGACCCAAATTGTTCAGAGGCTTCATTACAAGCCATGCTAAATAAAATGGCTACACCAAATTTTTCGGCAGGTTTGACTCCTTCCTTCATCCAGGCAAGTGCTGATTGGAAAGATAACTTTGAACAATCTGGAGAGAAGGCTATCCCATTGATATTTAGGCTTTACCAAACTATATTGGTCGAGGCCAATTCACTAATTGACCTAGTAGAAAATGATGGGGGTATAGATTCAAAAATAATTAAGTGGCAAGCAGCCCTCCAGGATTTGGAGATAATCCAAGAGTAACATTTCCAAATCCTGGTGAAGGTCTATGAAAGTGAAGAACTAGACAAGTTTATGGCATGGACTGAATAGATGACCAAAACAATTAAGGTTTACAAGAAACACCAGCCCTTATAGCTGACAAGTGAGAGAAAATAATAAAATGGATTGAAGATATAGATGCATTCTTCACAGGGGTCAGCCTTGAGGTATATTAGGATAAAGATAGACAGGCCCTACGTCCGTCAAAAGAGGTGGTTGAATAGTCCAAGGATTTTTTGGCAAATGCTAGCACCAAAGAGGCCTTGTAGCAATTATTTTACCTAAAAGAGGAAATACAAAGGATGTCCCAACATGAAGAAGAGATCACATTCTTCTCTTCTGAGTTAACTACCTTCATAAAGAAACAAGAACGAAGGGTCGCTAAGATAAAGAGAAAGGAGATAAATTTTGAAGAAGTTTAGGAGATATTACAGAGGCTTCAGATAGCTCATTTAGAAGTCTTTCTTGGATAAAGCTTCAAGGTCCAGCTAACAGGTGCACAGGACAAAATTTCCATACTTAGCTAAATTTCTACCAAGGCAGAGTTTTTGGGCTTTTGGCCTTTTTGGCCTCTTCAAGTTTATTTTGGGCTTTTGGCCCATGACAATTCTGATGTTTTGGGACTTCCAAATTTTGAATGTCGAGAAACACTCGAGAAATTTTAAAGGCATTAAAGTTTGGGGTAGAGGTCGGGGTCCGAAAAACTGGGTGTTTCCAGCGAGGTCAATTTTATCAACACCAGTTGGACTCCAGATCAGATGAATTGATAACTTGAGTTCATTTTAGGGGAACTAAGGGTCTCCTACCAGTTCCCACCGCTAGTAATAGCCTCAGATGAAGAATCCAAGAAGAACCACCAGAATCAAGAAGAAGACTCCAAGTTCACAGAAGGAACGTACCTTCTTTCTCTGTCTCTCTTCTTTGGCAGATTTTGCCCTCTTTGCATGAGAAAATGGATTGTAAATGGGTTTAATAATCCATGCAATTTATGCAATATCAGTTAGTAGTAGTTTCCCTTCAGTAAAGTTCTAGTTTTAACTTTTGTTCTCTAGTTTAGACTCTTTGATGCCCTAACTCCGAAAATCAGAGTTGTAGATCAAAACTCTATATATTGTAATCAAAAAGCAATGTAAAAGTCTGACTTCTTAATACAATAAAGATCTACATTGGGTGCTTCATTTGTGGTGTGTGAGTTACTGATATCTATGCAAATTTATTGAATGTATGCTTGCATTATTCTTTATTTTTAGAGAGCTCTTTGTGTTGTTGTGTTTCAAATTCATGCTACCTTTAGTTGGAGTTTGTTGTTGCATATCTACCTTGCAATGAGAAATGTGTGGAGGATGCTATCTTTGGGCTTAATGATAAATCTGTCTTGTGGGTGTGCACATCTTGGTGGTTCTACGATTTGATATATTTTGAACATCTCATACGAGTAAAACATATCTTTTCTCTAAATGCTTGCATCTGTGGAATAGTGAATCGTGACGTGGTCTGATTTATGCTTCGTGGGTTGTTCCAAATTCCTCCAGCATTCAATTTACAAGGAAGGTTTTACATCAGTTTATGTCCTTAGGATTTTACTTTTCTTTACAAATTTTCTGCATTTCTTGTTGCCCTCATCTCTTTAAATTATGTCTTAAAATTCTGAAAATCAGTATCTCAAAAAATACAAAGTTGCATGTTATTTACCATACCCATACTTGTTAAAATGGAAAATACCAAAAAGAAACTAACAGTATTTTGTAGTTTGTTGTCTTATATGTACCAACAAAGGCCTCCTCGTGAACAATCACATTTATCTTCAACTGAGTAACCAAGCAGGTTGTGACTCGACCCTGGAGAACCTTGGGAATAACTTTGTTATTCTTTCAAGAGAGGAAATCGAATCTCGAGATCCTAGCAAGTTGGCTTGTGTCAAAACAACGCTCAACACTTCTGACTTTGCATTTTCGGTGTACACACAAAGTTGTGTCGTCAGTTCTCTTTGTACTTAACCATTTTTGGTGATCTCTTTATATCTGATTTCTAGTTTTCTCTTTGTCCTGTATTTCTTTGTATGCTTACCGAAAGTGTTGTTTGCATACTAATGACAAATTAATGTCATCAGAATTGCGCTGTATCAAAGAGGGGTAAAATATAAACACTAAAAAATGATTCACACTTATAGCCCCCATTATTAACATGTCTTCTATATTGTGTGTTTTATTTTTATCATTCACTGATATTGTGTCATTCTACCATGTCACTATCAATAATTTTGTCCTTAATTTGCATCATTACTTTCTAATCAATTTAACCTTTTGATCATGTCCAATCATGTCATTTTTCATCATCGGTCATTTAATCTTGTCAATCAATTAATTCATCTTCTATAGGGGTAAATAATTAGTAATTTATCCCCTATTCCTAAGTCCTAATCTATGATATATAAATAAACTTTATTTATCCTAATGTTCCCCATTTTCCCCATAATTAATTTATTATATATAATTTTAAATATGAGAATTATTGTTAATTTCTTATTTCTAATTTCTAATTTTTCCTATTCCCTAATTCCTAATTTACTAACATGAGTGGAATTAATTTAAAAGAAAAACAATTATCCACTCGTCCCCTTTTCTAGCCTCCACTTCATAAATTCTAGCCTCCACCTCCTATTCATTAGCCTCCACTTCTTACACCTTCCCTTTTTCTTTTGTCATAATTGTCATAGTTTATGACAATTTTCTATTTTCCTTTTGTTATAATTGTCATAGTTTATGATAATTTTCCTTTTTATGATTTGTCATAAATTGTTATAGTTTATGACAAATTTCTCTTTTTTTCACTCACTAATTTCTAATTGTGCATCAAACTTGTCATAAATTGATATTGTTTATAAGAAATTTCCTCTTTCAAATTTTCCAATTGTCATAGTTTATGACAATTTTCTTTTTGCACACTTAATTGCTAAATTTGCAATTCCTCTTCCAAATTATATAAATTGAGATCAATTCTCTCAATCAAGTTAACCATCATCTTTCAAATCTTCTCTTAATCACTATAGTCAATTTTCTTTCATGTTTTAAGTGAATTATATCAATATGAGAGCTACATCAACTCTTTTGGAGAAGCGAGAAAGAGCATAATTGTCAAATTGAGGGAGTTTTGTTTATAGTTTGCATTTATTTATCTCAATTTATTTTGTGTTTGGATAGGTTGATTTTGCATGCTTTAGAGTTTTATGGTTCCTCTTGTGTGCATGTTTTCCTCATTTTCCTATCCTACAAGTTGTGTTTATATATGGAGAGCATTTATAGTTTTTGATTTTACAAAAGGAGTTATGCACCACTAGCTAGAAACAATAGGATGAAAAGGCTCCTTTGCATGGATTAGACTCTCAAATAGGAAAAGGTTAAATTATCTCATGCATGTTTATTTTTAACTAGGATGGGACCTATGTAGTATGAAATTATAGGGAGATTCTAATACACCCAAGCCCTTGTCAGGGACTTGGTGGGAATATGTAAAGAATATGCCCCATAATCATACATACATAAGCATGGTTAAATAATAAAAATGTGGGGTCATGAACTAAATTAATTGACAAACATGTCATACCAAAAAAGTAATGCCCCAACATACTCCATTCAAGACACACCAAGATGTAGATAGATCAAGATGATCTCAAGAAGGCACAGTACTAGGATACAAAATATAAAACCAAAGAAAAATAACTCATGACCAAGTGGTCATTCAACCCACATTTCTTTCCACACATTTAGATTTAAAGATGATGATGGATTGATTTATTGATTGATGCCAATATTATGAAGGATACATCCCTAAGGTAGTGGAGTGATGGTGAAAATATTTTGTAAGATAGACAATAAATATGGGAATAAATGAAAACTCTGAGACAAGATTTTGAGATTTGATTCGATGAACACCATGTGGATAGGTTCTTGTGATGCATGATCGATTCTATTAAGGTATTAAAAACTAGGCAAGTACCATGACTCAGGGATTGGAAATCTGACCGAGAAGCTATCCTCCTTTAATTTATAAACTCATTTAATTTATCAAGAGGGATGTATTACTTGAAACGGGTCAGCAAAGTATATGCACCAAGGATTCTTACTCAGACCACACTATGGCTACAAGAAAAAAATTTCTTTTGAAAGGAATCTATTCTATAGCTGTAGGAAACAAATTGCTTTGAAAGGGAAATATTCTATAGCTGTAGGAAATAAATTTCTTTGAAAGAAAATGCATAAGTGAAAGTGCTTGAAGGAACACTATAACTTGGAAACACAAAGACTTGAAAACACAATTACAATGCTTCAACAACTCTGCCTCTTTGGCTGCAGGCAGTACTGGACTATCCCACATCTTTGGTTGTAGGAACTATGTTAACACCATAATTACGATACTAAGATGTAGGAAACTTAAACTATATGCAAATGATCTTAACTAGCTAACACAAATTCCTCACCAAGTGGGCCCCCTTGAGTGAGTATCCAAACTCAATTATATTGAACTGTAGATTAACACTTCATTTACTATTGATAAAAAATGGATTACAAGTTTCAACTATAAAGCAACAGAATGTAAACTATAACTGATAATGCCCTCCTTCTCACATAGGAGCGGGGCTCTATTTAAAGAAGGAAAAAAATCTAACTACTATCTAGTCATGACATAGAGATAAGTGAAGCTTTTATTACAATCCTATTAATTATGAAAGGAAACTATAAAAATGAAGAAAGAATAGATCCATGAAAGAGGAAAGAAATTCTTTTGACAACAAATCTAACTTCGCACTCTTTCCTAGATTTCCTCAAAGAATTTATTATGACGCCTTGGTCTTTCCTCGACCACTACCACCTTGATCATCCCAAATCTGCCTGCTAGTGTTGCGCTTGAGGTTTCTCCATGTGCACCTGCTATAAGATTGGGTTGAAAGTCCAGCGCATGTGTGCTTTTACCTGGTCAATGCAACGGTTGCTAAATCTATGTGCTGCATTCCAAATGTTAGGATAAAGACATTTATGATAACAAACAGCAAGATACACAGACATCATTCATGTTTAAACAACTAATTCATTTCAAAGAGACATAACCATAATTCCAAAATAAGTAATATAGCATTTTCATCCAAGCGTAGCATTTTTAAGTTTTTTTAACCATAAAATAGGTCTGGTGACAACATGTCACATAATAGCAAATATAAGTAAAAAGTATTTGGAAAAGTATGAGAAAAGAAGGGAAAAGATCCTAGTAAAAGTTGTCATAGGGATTCTAAAGTATGGCATTAATATGCCTTATCAATACACACAAGTCTAAAGATCATAGTAATGAGATCAAGATCAGTTCGACAAGATGGAAGTTTAGTGTATTGGGATAAAATCTTAGGGTAAGGGGTGATCCTTATTCCAACCTTACATAGGGAAACACTCATAATCATACGTGGGAGAAATAGGCTATGGTGATGGAGGAAAGGATGTTGAAGCGATGGTGTGATAGAATGGTGGAGTGAAGGGAAAGAAAATACTTCTGCATGGAAGGGTAATAGTGATATGAATAAGGGACAAATTTCCAAGCCATGATTGGATGGGCGGTGAAGTAGCAAGTTGGATAAAAGATGAATAGAAATGGATGGGAATGAATGGATGACTGAGTAACCAAATAGATGATGGATTAGGTGACTATACATGGTAAATGAGATAATTTTACTAATGGATGAATTTATTTCTCTTTACAATTTTGTTTTGATTATTTGGTTTTTTTCACATTTTTTTTTTATTTTTTTTATTTTTTATTTTTATTTTATTTCCTTTTTAAAACTCTTTGATTCTTTTTTATTTTTTTATTTTAAAAAATTAGGATACCCTAAATGACTACACATAGAAGCACTTGACATGTATGATGTTAATGGAATTAGAGAGATGATATCTTCTCATTGTAGCAAATTTATATGCTCCAAAGCTATACTTGGCTATGATGACATAAGGGCCCAACCAATTAGGCACAAACTTTCCTTTGTTTTCTTGATCCTTGAGATTTCTTACTTTTGCATAAGGACAAGATTGAATAATTCAAATTCCAGAATCTTGATATTTTTATTGTACTAGTAGTGAAGGCAATTTCAATACAATTACAAATAATTCAAGCTATTGAGGCACCTCTCATCAAAGAGCTAGAGTCCATGAAGGCATGTAACCTGACATTCTTCATCTGGTAAAATATTCTGCAATGAAACCCTCAAGGAGGGGAGATCAATATCAATTTAGGAGGAAAACTTCAAAACCAAAGACTGGGGAATATGGTGTGGCTCCAATGGGTGTGAAAATGGAGGCATGATAAGCCATAAGGAAAGATTCAACTGTAAATTCCAATAACGACCAACTTCATTAAGTGTCTTCTTAAGGATTTTAATTGGATTTTTGTTTGAAGCCTATGGTTGACCATTATCTTGGGGGTATTATAGAGTGGAGAAGCAATTTTGGATACCAAATTTATAGTGTAATTCTCACATATCTTGGTTCTTAAAAGGTTTTCCATTATTAGTGATAATACATTGAGGGATGTCATAGTAAAAAATGAGATAATTCAATATAAACTTGGAGATTTATTTTTGAGTGATATAGGTCAAGGGGACAACCTCAACCCCTTTGGTAAAGTATTTGGTGGTAGTGAAGATGAAATTATGACCATTGGAGGATTAAGGGTGGATTTTTCCAATAAGAATGAGCCTCCACTAAGAGAAAATCCATGGAGAAATAATGGGCTATAATGACTTAGAGGGCACATGTATTAGATCTCCATGTTGTTGACAAGGAATTTTTTTTAACAAAGTGGTAGGTGATGACATGTAACTGATTGAATGTTTGACAATGTTAAGTTGAAGATAATGCAAGGCATTAAATTAGTTAATGTATTGTATTTTCATTGATGTCAACTTTATATCATCTATACGGTCATGTACATAATGCTAAAGACTTCAGAGAATCAAAGGAATAAAGGTTATTCTTTTAGCAATGCATAAAAGTCAAGTATTCACTTAGTGAAAAATAACACTGACGAAGTGCACACCGACAGCCAAAAAAAAGAAGAATAGTCATAGTGATACACGACGATCAGAAGCATAGTGTTTCCCAATGAAGCAAAGCCACAGTGATGCCCGACAAGCAAAGTCAGAAGGTTGCCTGACAAGTAAAATTCCAATGATGCCCGACAGATGGAGATCACGAAGCTAACTGGAGTCTCACCGACAAAACTGTCAGTTGTCACTGACAACTAACTATAGTGGTGATCGACGAAATAGAAATTTTAGAAAATGACAAAATATCTAGCTGGTAGAGCTAAAAATATACTTAAATAGTTGTCTACTTTGTTTTATTCAACCAGAGATAAGTGATTGATTTAAAGCTGATTTATACAATTGGCAAGAGGATATCCATGAGATAAATTAGGAGTTATGCTTTAAATCTAATTGGCTAGATTGTTTTTCACACCAAGAATCAAGAATCAAGAAACAAAAAATATCATGTCTATTTAAGAGACAAGCTTAATTCATTTACGAATGGGATTAAGGGGAGTGAATAGAAAGAGGATGTTGAAGAGAAACTGATGAAGAACAACTTCATGCACTCCTGATCAAACAAGCTAAAGGAAGAGCTAAGGAATTCTACAGACACCGACGAACAGTGAAGCACAACATCACAAAATAGAAAGTATGGAGCACAAAGGATTGAATTGATACATTGGTCAGAGAGGTAATGTACTTAAATAGATCTAAAAATATGCAATTCAAAGTTGCAATATGAACAGGTCATAGTATTTCAGTTTAACCATTGAAGCATCAAGTCTCTTAACCGAGCAGGACTTAACAATCTTCTATATATTGAGGTACATCTCAAGGAGTGCCAAAAAGGTTGATTCGTGAAAGTAGCATTGGACTTTCCCGATATCTATTAAAATTCTAAGAAGGAGGCTAATTCAAGGATGGTAGCAATAGATGCCCAATACTAAGTGACAACCTCTACGTATAAAATCCTCTAACAAGGTTGCACTTAACAGTGTGTTTGTAACCTTTAACAAGGTTGGATCCTAAGAGGGCTCACATCAGAAGAGTGAAAATTTGGGGTACCGATCCCAGTGGTTTTTCCCTTAAAAGGGTTTCCATGTTAAAAATTCATGTGTTATGTGTGTATGATTCATTTCTTTACTATTTTGTATCTTACATAGCTAACTCTGGATTGATCAATATACTATGCTTATTAACTGAGTTTCGGTAAATAGTTATACTTTTTATCGGTAATCAAGAAAGAATAAGGATTGACAGAGAAAACTGATAGACAGTTAACCAGTAATAGTATTTCATGGCATGCATCTTGTAGGGACATAATAATCTAAGATTTATTGATTGGTGGTTAAGTTTGAAGGATAAATTTTGAAGCCACTAATTCACCTCCCCCCCCACTCTTAGTTATTACTAACAATTGGTATTAGAGCTTGTGTGCTTAGAAAGGAAGGTTTCAAGACCTAAGTCAAAGATCACAAGATGAACAGACGAGATGTGCCCAAGTTGAACAAAGACAACTTTGCTTGATGGCAAAGAAGGATAAGACTCCACTTATCAGGTATTGGTAGTGATGTTACTCAATTCCTAGATACTGAATATGTGTTTCCCATAGGAGTATTGACAGTAGATCAATTGAGAGAGAAGCATGAGAAAAACTGCATGGTTATAGAGCTTTCTTCCTCACTCTCTGATGCTGAATTTGAAGATGTCAAAGATTGCAAAACTGCAAAGAAGATGTGGGACAAACGAAAGCTTGCACATGGAGGTGATACAAATGTTCTGAGAGCCAAGGTAGAAATCCTTAGAGGAAATTTTGATGATCTTAGAATGAAAGAAGGAGAAAACATCGCATAGTACAACACAAGAATCAAAGTAGTCAATGCTATACGAGGAGTTGGAGGTAAACTTGAAGAGGAGACAGTGGTAAGTAAAATCTTAAGAACCTTGCTGCTTGTATATTCTATTAGAGTTTCTGCCATTCAAGAAATGAGAGCAGTAGAAAATAGTATAGTTACTCTTGATAGTTTAATTGGTAGACTAATTTCATTTAAGATGAATAACTTTGATAATAGTGTCTTACCAAACTTAGAGTTTGCATTTAAGTCTTATATGAGAATAAGAAAATCAAGTCATAGACACACATCTAGAAGAGATAGTGAAAGTGAAAGTGAAGAAGAAGATCTAGATGAAATAGAAGCACTTATGGCTAGAAGAATGCAG
>MU227814.1:1321997-1341690 GCA_018584345.1 Thuja plicata | reverse complement strand
TACTGATCTATGTGGACCAATGAGGACAAAGAGTTATTATGGAGATAAATATTTTATTCTCTTTGTTGATGATTACTCTAGAATGATGACAGTTATGTTTCTAAAAGATAAATCTAAAGCATTCAAGATGTTTAAATGGTACAAGGCTATGGTAGAAAAACAAAGTGGTAAGGATATGAAATTATTGAGATCAGATAGAGGAGGAGAGTTTATATCAGATGAATTCACTAATTTTTGTAATGAGCATGGCATAAAAAGACAGGTTTCTGCACCAAGGACACCATAGAAAAATGGGATTGCTGAGAGAAGGAACAGATCAATAGTTGATTGTGCTAGAACACTGATGAAAGAGAAAGGCATCACCCAAATCTTTTGGAGGGAAGCTATCAGTATTGTTGTCTACACACTAAACAAATTACAATTGAAGAAGGACATAAAGAAGACACCCTATGAGCTATGGTATGGTAAAACACCCAATGTATGTTACTTCAAAATCTTTGATAGTCAATGTTATATCTTAAAGGATGATAGAAATAGAAAGCTTGATGCCAAGAGTGATGAAGGTATCTTTCTAGGGTATTCCACCAAAAGCAAGTCTTACAAATGTCTTATCAAGGCTTCTAACAAAATTGTTGAAAGTGAAAATGTAAAGATAGATGAATTTGCAGAAAAGAATGAACTAGAAAGCACAAAAGAACCAGAGGAATACAAAAAGTTTGTATACTATGAAGAACCCAACACTCTGCTCAAGGAACAGTTCTTAATTCTCAAGCAACAAAATGTTGTAACTGACAGTCAGGCTGGAAATAGACGGTCTGGATAATGATCAAAATAATGTCCAAGGTGATGAAGAATAGAATGAAGGACAAAATGATGATCAAGCTGATAGACAAAGAGTTGAACCTATACTTACAAGATATGTAAGAAGGAACCATCCAGAGATCCAGATCATAGGAGAGTAGAAATTTGGTACAAGAACAAGAAGTAAGTCTTTAAACTCAAGTTGTTTACTTTGTGAGTTTAAGCTCAAATCTGTCAATGCTGCACTTGATAATGAAGAATGGATAAGTGCTATGAATGATGAGATTGAGAAGATTGAAAAGAATAAGACATGGTCACTTGTGCCAAAACCAGATGACAAGAATGTCATCGGTACTAAATGGATTTCAGGAATAAGCTGAATGAGAATGGAGAAGTCGCAAGAAACAAAGCAAGAATAGTATGCAAGGGGTATGCACAGGAGGAAGGTATTGAATATGGAGAAACCTTTGCACCCATTGCTAGGCTAGAAGGTGTAAGAATACTACTTGCTTATGTTGCATTCAAAGGATTCAAAGTATACCATATGGATGTTAAGTTAGCATTCCTAAATGGAATACTTGAAGAAGAGGTATACATTGAGCAACAATAACGGTTTGTAGATCCAGACAAGAGAAACATGGTATGTAGACTTCATAAAACCTTGTATGGATTAAAATAAGCTCCTAGAGCCTGGTATCAATGACTTCATTCCTATCTTATAAGTATTAGATTTGTAAGGACTAGTGAAAATAGTAATGTTTATTTGAAGGAAGATATCGATGCTAACACTTTGATTGCTAAGATATTTGTTGATGACATCATATTTGGAGGCAATGAAATGCTATGCAAATCATTTGCTAATGAGATGAGCAAAGAGTTTGAGATGTCTATGTTTGGAGAGATCAATTTCTTTCTTGGTCTATAGATCTTTCAACAAAGTGAAGGTATTTTCATTACACAGTCCAAATACATTAAAAAGGTCCTGAAAATATTCAAGATGGAAGATTCCAAACTAGTTGGAACATCGATGGCTATTGGATGTAAGTTGACAAAGGAGTACAAGACAAGAGAGGTAAATCAAACTTTGCAAGATCAATGATTGGAAAAATCATGTATGTTGTACACACTAGACCAGATATTGCACATGCAGTAGGAATAGTTGCTAGATTTTCTGCTAACCCCAGGGAATCACATATGACTGTTGTGAAAAGAATTTTAAGATATCTGAAGAATATTAAGGAATATGGCTTATGGTATAGAAGAGAAGGAAAATTTGAACTTAAGGTGTTTACCGACGCTGATTGGGCTAGAAATATTAATGACCAGAAGAGCACAACTAGAGGAGCATTCTTTATAGGTGACAAACTTGTCACATGGATTAGCAAGAAGCAAGGATGCATCTCTCAGTCTACTGCAAAAGCAGAGTATGTTGCTACTACTGAAAATTGCTCAAATATTGCATGGATCAAATAGTTACTGGAAGGTATGCATATGAAGATCTTAGAACCAGTAATTATCTATTGTGATAACACCGGTGCAATAAACATTTCCAAGAATCCAGTCATACATGCTAAGACTAAACACATTGCCATCAAGTATCATTATTTAAGAGAAAAAGTTCAAGAAAAGGAAGTGACACTTGACTATGTGCAATCCAAAGAACAATTAGCTGATATCTTCACCAAGCCACTTCCCAAGGATGTATTTGAGTACTTGAGAAAGAGACTAGGGGTAAAACCCTTGTCTACCAGTTAGTAAAATGAATGAAGGCTGCATCAGCCTACATATTATCAGAATATCATCAATGTTGATGCAAGAGAAGAGATGAACTTCAAAGCTACATCTATATACAGACAGGTATATACCAGCATCGAGCACTAGAGCATATTGATGTATTGTTGATGGATAAGGGAAATTCAAGGAATATATTATGGATGGAGAGGAATGATTGTTTGACATGAATGTCAGATATTTGTAAAAAAAAATTTTGGCATTGTTGTCAAAGGGAGACAAATTATCCATATTATCATATCTTTCTGCAAAGGGAGAGAGATTATCCATTACTCCAACAAGGAGAGATTATATACTGAGGGAGAGAAATCGTATGAAAATATTATACAAAGGGAGAGTTGCTGACAAGAGAAAAAGACATCAAAAGAGAAAGAACAGTCAAGGGAGAGAAATTGACACAAGGAGGGAACTCAACACATCAGAATAAAGAGAGCTGAAAGAATCAAATCTAAGCTAAAATAGAGCTTACTGATGGTCAAATATTTATCGGTTATAAAAAAAAAAGATTGGTAGTTTGATGAATCTCAACTATTGTATTTCATATTGTATTAGAAATAGTATAGTGTGATAATATAGTATGTTTCCATCAATTACAAAGGGAGAGATTGATGACATGTAACTGATTGAATGTTTGACAATGTTAAGTTGAAGATAATGCAAGGCCTTAAATTAGTTAATGTATTGTATTGTCATTGATGTCAACTTGATATCACATGTATGGTCATGTACATAATGCCAAAGAATTCAAAGAATCAAAGGAATAAAGGTTATGCTTTTAGAAATGCATAAAAGTCAAGTATTCACTTAGTGACAAACAACACCAATGGAGTGCACACCGATGATCAGAACAAAGAAGAATAGTCACATTGATACCTGACAATCAAAAGAATAGTGTTGGCCAATGAAGTAAATCCACAGTGATGCCCGACGAGCAAAGTCAAAAGGTTGCCCAATGAGAAAAATTCCAATGATGCCCAACAGATGGAGATCACTAAGCTAACTAGATTCTCACTGATAGAACTGTCAGTTGTAACTGAAAACTAACTGTAGTGGTGATTAACGGAACATAAAGTTCAAAAAATGACAAAATATCTAGCTGGCAGAGCTAAAAATAGACTTAACTAGTTGTCTTCTTTGTTCTATTCGACCAGAGATAAGTGATTGATTTAAAGTTGATTTGTATAGTTGGCAAGAAAATGTCTACTAGTCAAATCAGGAGTTATGCTTTAAATCTAATTGGCTAAATCAGTTTTCACGCCAAGAATCAAGAATCAAGAAATAGTGAATATCATGTCTATATAAGAGACAAGCTTAATTCATTTATGAATGAGATTAAGGGGAGTGAATAGAAAGAGGATGCTGAAGAGAAACTGATGAAGAAAAACTTCATGTAGTCCTGATCAAACAAGCTGAAGGAAGAGCTAAGGAATTCTGTAGACACCGATGAACAGTGAAGCACAGCATCATAGAGAAGAAAGTATGGAGCACAAAGGATTGAATTGATACATTGGTCAGAGAGGTAATGTACTTAAATAGATTTGAAAATATGCAATTCAAAGTTGCAATATGAATAGGTCATAGTGTTTTAGTTTAACCATTGAAGCATCAAGTCTCTTAACCGAGCAGGACTTAAAAATCTTCTATATATTGAGGTACATCACAAGGAGTGCCAAAAAAGGTGATTCATGAAAGTAGAATTGGACTTTCCCGATACTTATTGAAAGTCTAAGAAGGAGCCTGATTCAAGGATGGTAGCAATAGATGCCCAATACTAAGTGACAACCTCTATGTATAAAATCCTCTAACAAGGTCACACTTAATAGTGTGTTTGTAACCTTTAATAGGGTTGGCTCCTAATAGGCCTCACTTCAAAAGAGTGAAAATTTGGGGTACTGATCCCAGTGGTTTTTCCCTTAATAGGGTTTCCACGTTAAAAATTTATGTGTTATGTGTGTATGATTCATTTCTTTACTATTTTGTATCTTACATAGCTAACTCTAGATTGATCGGTATACTCGGCTTATTTACTGAGTTTTGGTAAATAGTTATACTGCTTATTGGTAATCAAGAAAGAATAAGGATTGACAGAGAAAATTGATAGATAGTTAATCAGTAATAGTATTTCATGGCATGCATCTTGTAGGACATAATAATCTGAGATTTATTGATTGGTGGTTAAGTTTGAAGGATAAATTTTGAAGCCACTGATTCACCCCGCCCTCTCAATTATTACTAACAATAGGCATCTTGTTCTCAAGATGTTTTTTGCAAGGGTGAGAGCACTAGAATTAGCACCATAGGTTCCTTGGTGAGCCTCTTGTAGGTGATTGTGCTTTCAAATCTTGTCGATTGTACCAAGATGTATATGGGTAAATATACTAAATAACAATGCAAAAACAAAATAAAATAATGCATCTAACTACAAGATTAACTCATACCTCTCAATAGAGCTAAAAAGGAGGCACCCAACTCCATTGGATTTTATCTTTCAATTTTTTTATGTAGAATGCTCTCCTTACAACAAAAATATGGATATGAAAAATTTATAAAATGAATAGATGAATGATCTAAGATAAAAAAAAATAGATGAAATTTAAATGATATGGATGAATGCTAATGGGTTCTAATATGGAATCTAAGATGAAAGTGAGCTAAAAATATGATATGGATATGCATGGTAAGATGATTCTTTGATAGAAAATATGATAACAAAGATAGCTAAGAATCCTAGAGACAAACTAGCATGATAACTTTGCACAAAATAAAGGATGAAATGCAATGAGAAGAGGCTCCAATTTATAGAATTTATGATAGAAAAAAATAGTTAGGATTCATTTGAAATAGAGAGCTAGGATTGCATAGGATTGATGAGGTGGATTTCAAATGTCACAAGGGTTGAATATGCAAGAGGTGAGGTGTTCTCACACTTGTGTGACCATATTTGGGAAGATGAGAAATCAATTCCAAGTGGGGGACAATGTGTAAGAATAGGGTGGCTTAGGGTGGCTATACAAGACAAAGGTGGAAGAGATAGGGTGGCCATTTATTAGAGGTGGAGAAATTTAAAATTTAAAAATGTGCTCACATGTGTAAGCCAAATTTTAAATTATGGGAAATGGTTGATGAAGTTAGGAATCAAGATATTAGGCTAGCCAATCAAGGATTAATTACTGGGTAGGATTTAGGAAAAGTGAAGGGGGTTAGGTTGTGGGATAGTCTAATGAATTAGGATTAATTGAACTCTAGGATAATAAGATAGGATATATTTAATTAATTTTATAGTTAATTGAGCATTGGCTAAGGGTAAATAATATAATTAATTATTTAAAATTAATTCTATTAATTGGATAGGTAATTATTAACTCATTTCATTTCATTTAAGTAATTATAAGGCTTAGGAAGGTAAATACGTTCATATGGATTAATAAATTCATAAAGGGACAATTTTAGGCATTACAAGAGGTTAAAAGATATTACATTTCTATAAATACACATATATTATTAGATAACATATATATATGTGTGTGTGTGTGTGTGTCTATATATATATATATATAATGATAAGCTAGTTTTGAATGATATTCATATGTGCACATGTACATACATACATACATACACGATATATAAATATATAATATGTAAATGCCAATATTAATATTGCAAATGTTTTATCCAGCTATTATAAAATTATATTTATCAGACCTTATAAGAGGCCAATTGGTAATCAAACCAAATCATATTAAATATTTCCTTTTGGCCAATTATTATACATTTAAGGCATCAAACTTAAGCAATTTCATTAGCAAAAAACTAAAAAATGTATCAAATTGTATGCTATGGTTGATATCAATGATATTCAATAAGTAATATCCTATATTGAACCTCTAGTGTAACATCTACCATAGAAGGCAAGATCCTTATTCTTTATACAACATATATTCTATTAGCATAACTGATTGGAAACATTGAAACACTTAGCGAATATGATATGGCATTTGGAAAAGAAAAACTATATAAATGTATTTCACTAGGGATGTGTTATGAGTAGTGACTCACATAATGGAGTCGCCTACCCATTTTGGAAGACAACTACATTATGTGAGTTGAAACCTTTGTGTGTAGGGTAGGAAACCAGCCTATAGTTTCTAGGTTTATTATTAGTATTTATTTTGTAATTGCATAGGGGGTTGAATTTCTATTTCAGACTCAATACAAAGAGCATTTGGACATGGGAATTTTGTTGTTTCTCAAAAAAATTATGACACAGTTTCAAGGTGGGCATGAAAAGAATCACATTATTTAAAAATAATATCAATTAGCTATTCTAGAAGAAAAAAAAATATTTCACTTTGTGAAATTGATGGTACAAGAATTTATTTAGGAATACAATATATGTCATGGGTCACTTAGCATCATAACAAGTATAGAATTTATTGATGTCTATAGAGACTCGTGATGCATGAATAGATAAAGATAAAATAGAGAAAGAGGTTTTGGAACAAGGAGGGAGGCCAAGGTTGAAGATACCTTACGCAATCCTTCAACAAAGGTCACAACTAGAGAATGAATAAGGATGGGAGACCATAGAAATAAGGAAGTAGAAAAATGTAAACTTAAACACCAAAGGTAAATTGTTATGCATATCATGCTAACTAGTTTTTTAGAGGTGTGTTTGAAGTTTTCCCAAATTTCTTTGCATTATAAGTTTATGTCTTTTCTATGATAGATTAGTATGAAGAATTTAAATAACTCATCTATCTTTGAATACTCAATTGCCATGTTAATATATCCCAAAGGGATTGAAATCAACTAGCTTTGTATTTCCATTTCTTACTAGTATAATTGGGAAGGCTTTGATCAATTATGCCATGTACCCATGTTGCCCTATTGTTATGAGATCATATTCCACCTTTATAATTCTATCTTTTATATTAATTTTTTTTCTCATACATGAGCATAAATTCTTATGCACCTTAAATCAATAAGCTTATGATATCATGTTAAGGATCTTTAGAAAATAATATTTTTTTCCTTGTAGATATGCATTCACAATTATAAGATCATAGATGAAAACCCAAATTTTCTCAAGCCAATTTACAGTCTTGCCTCATTTTGTGCCTTGATTTTAACTTGTTGTTTCTTGAATTTTAATAGAATATTAAGGGGAATATCTATGTTACAAATATCAAATTAATTTAACCTTGATTCTATATATACCCTTTGGCTTTATTATAATAGTCTCTCATATCATTTTCTATTCATTGTCATATAAATGTTATCTTCTATATACACATGGTCATTCTCTGTTATTTGTAAGTGTTGGTTAATCTAGAAGGTAGTTTCAATTTGTTGATGCAACTTATTTTATTTGTGTTGTTTCAAATGACTATTAAAACATTATTATAGAAGAAAATTTTAAAGGTTTATAGAGATGCATCCATTTAAAGTCAATTACATTTGATGATAAAGATCACAAATAGAAGCTAAAAGACTAAGATATTTTTTCTTACATAGATATTTCTATATTATTGTGAAGAATGCCCAATAAGGGGGCTATGTTGTTTATCTTTGTATTTAGTAGCATTTTATTCTATGGTAATATTACTATTAGGTTAGCATTTTGAAGGGTGGTATTTTACTATGTATATGGTAAAAATAACTAGAAAGTAGCTTTAATATTGATTTTTGGTCAATAATGAAAATAAGGCTATCATCTTAAATATGTGTTTATGTGTGTGTTCAAAGACGTCCTTTATATTAAATCTTGACCATGTTCATGCAATCTTCATGTATTAAAGAAACGTTTGTGTGAAAAAATTAGTTTGATCTGTAATGTTGACTTCTACACTAAAAGAGGGGTAAAAATTTATTCAAGAACAAGAAAGATACAAATAAGGACATGCCACTCTACATGGAGCTTATAAAGTGTTGGTAAAAAAATGGTTTTTTTTCACTTTAACTCTAAAATACCCAAATATTAAAGAAAAAGTCAAATACAATAGTTGGGAAATGTAACCGAATAACTAATTTCCCCCTGAATTTTTAAGGTACAGCTCCCTTAAGTGATTAATATTCAATGAATTTTTCTCTTTCCTAATCTAATGGGGGGTTTTTTATTAACCTGAGAATAGAAGAGGTTATCCAAACTAGGCCTAGACAAGAACTAGTTCAGGCAAATAGATTCAGCTTTCTATCTAGCCAAATTTCAAGATTTTATAAATCATATAAGATCCTAAAAATTGGCAATGCAAGAACTGATAATGAAGATGCAAATGTAAAACTAAAAGATCAATCTACTTCATAAGAACATTTCTCAGAATCTATGGATGACACCCAGATTTCCCTTTAATTAACTGTATCAAATCATATTACAAAATTTTGGTTTAATCTTAAAACTCTAAATCCAATATAAAGAAACATCCAAATTGACAGAAGGATAAATGCAATGGAACAGTTAAAATATTGGCATATAGACATAAACAAATTTGACTCAGCAAAAATGAATTTCTTCACACCAAAATTTATCCAACCTTTGTATTGATTTTCAAAATAGTACATATAGATTTTCAGAGTTTGACCGTTACAAAAAGAGGTAACCGAAACGGTTCAACTTCCCTAACTAGAAATGATAAAGAAATGTTTATCCATTACAAGCTCTATCAAAATTAGTACAAGAGGGAATATTTATGTTTCCATTTTCTTCCCCTTATCTATTTTCACCCTATAGGCAGTGACAGTTGTGATGATTGGGATAAGCTCTTCATGTTTATTGATATGGACGTTGGTATATCTAATGAGCCATCAGGAATGATCTTTAACTAGACTTTTAACCACTTCTACCTGATCTTTCAACTCTTCCATAGCTTTATAGACGTACCCACTCAATTGTTGGAGTTCTAACACCTTATCCAAGTGAGAAGAAGATTGTTCTGCCAGCTTATCCACATAGTCAGAGGAGGATTTCTGCATGTTGGTCACTCTGATCATTTCTTTTCATTGACTGCTTGTATGTGACTCTATGTGGAGACCCTAAGGAGTTTAAAGTCTCTGTTATGTTCCTCTTTTATTTTAACATTTGGTTGTTGCATCCCTCCTTCATCTTGAATGATCATCTCAGTCTTAAACTCTAGGCTTTGAAGCCATTAAATCAAAGGCTCATCTCCTTTCTGCAAGATCATGGCCTTTATTGCCTCCTTAGTCTTCATTTTAAATGCTACATGCAACATGAATATGCATTCCTGAAACTTTACTCTCTCTAATGTGAGAGTCTGCAAATTCTTTTCAATGTTGTTTCTATCTTTCTCCAACCTTAGGAGAGTGTCACCCAGCTACTCAATAACTACCAGCCCTTGAGATTTGAGCCTCTCGATCCATTGTTTACCAATTTTCCAAAAATGTTTGTCTTCCTATAACTTGGCTATGATAGCTTGATTCTCTATAGCATTGGGGTTGAAAGTGTTTTAGCCGCTCGGAATGCTGGCAACTGGAGTAACTAACTGACTGATAAAGTTAGTTAGTTCAACAACCTTTGCTTTAAGTTGGACTTTAGCAGCCTTGAGTTCCTTAAGCTCTTCTTCAGTTACAATGTTAGTGGATTTCCACTAGTCCACCTTAGTATCGTGGCAAGCCAGTCCCATATCAAATGACTGTAGCTCAAAATTGGAGGTGATCAAATCCTCAATCCTTCCTTCTTTTATGGGCTTCGCTACCTCCATAGTGAAGTGCCATGTTTCTGGGTCTCGACCTAATGTAGACAATGTCTTTGCTTTCTTCACCTTTCTCATGGTGGCACTAGATTATAGGGCCTTTGAGAGAGTATCCTTGCTAGGAGCTCCCTCTTCTATCCTCTTCCTCTTGTGCTCTAAAGTGTTCTCTATCCAAGACTCTGTGCTAGTGACTTTGGTGGCAAAGACCAATTCTTCTATGAAAAGCTTCCTGATGACCAGAGGAGTAGCATTAGGCCTAGAATAAAATGGATTACTTGAGGTAGGAGAGGAGGAAACCAATTTAATAACTTGAGCAACCTTCTATTTCTTTCCAGTCTCCTCATCTGATTTTGTGGCCACAGTGCTAGAACTATCTTCACCCACTTCCACTATAACACAAGACCCTCGCCTTGGACTATCTTGGATCAAGGTATCACCTTGTGTGCCCACAATGCTAACTTTGGCTGGTTTCTCTATTTCTATACTCTTAATAGGATCAGTCATAGACTTGACTAGTTTAGTAGAGACTACTTCTTTTGTGGAACCAATGATAGGGGTTGAGCCATCTTCGCATGTCTTGTCCAATAGAATCATCTTTTCAGGAGGCTTATCACCTCCACCTGCTGGTTGAGATAAATTCTTGGCTACGGTTAGGATAGTTGTTGTAAGATGATGTAGGAGCACTCCTGGTCTCTTTTGCTAGAGTTTGTCAAGATGAAGGCCTCCTTTCTAACCTCTTCCTCCTGCTCGTCGTCCATTCAATCCATTGCTATTTCCTTCTATAAATCCCACCTATCAAGGTCTCCAAGTCATCAATAGCTTGAACTAGCATGGGTTTAGAGCTTATAGGAAGGGGCTTAATCTTCTCTATGTATGTATCATCATACATATGTTGGTCGTTATCTTCTATGCCTTCAACTGCAATCTTAACTTTGAACCTTTTAATTTTTTCAATAGTTAATCTTGCATAGAATTGATCCCTTCTTTCTAGATCATCTTTGGAGTTGGCCCAATAATCTTTTATGTCATTGATGTGATGAATAGAGAAACCCATTTGTAAGTAATCTTGGGAATAGTTCACAGGATCATATTGTGGCATCATAACATCATATGTTTCCAATTGAAACTTCTTTGAGAATGCCTTCAAAACATTCTTCGTATCAGACCGAGACGCACAGCTATAGGGTCCAATAGTCATCAGGAAATCATAGCCTTTCTTTCAAGAACCCACATAGATTAGGTTCACCTAGACTTCTTGCCTCATCACTTCAACCAACATGATCATGTCATCGAGATACCTGGGTAGCTTCAAAGGGAAATCATCGAATCCTGCAAGATGAATGTATGAGAAATTTGCAAACTGGATAAAATAAGCTCCAAATTGATTGATGAATGCCATGGCTTTAGGAGAAAATATCCTTTCTAGGAAACCTTGTAACTCCCTGCATAGTCTCATTGTAAATGCATCATTAACTTTGAGATATTCAGTATAACTGTTATGTAATTGCAAACAAGGGAAGAACTCATAAATCTTAACATCTTCTGGGAACTCTTCTAGCCTAGGAAGTCCTGGCCAAAGTTGAATTATGGCTAATATATATAGAAAAATTGAGGACATATAGAAATCATTCTGATTCTTATCTCTATTTAGGGCATTTGAGAGGTTTTCACTTACCATATGAGCCCAATCAATAAAATTATGTTGAGAGAAAATCACCTGAACCAGGAAGAAATGGTGCTCAATGAAATTAAGTGCATCACTCTCACCTTTGATCCTATGGAGAAATACTAGGATATTCACAATTTCTGACTTTAGGTTTGTGTCATATAGTGTTTTGGGCAAAAATCCCTTTTTGCTCCTTGACTCCTGGAACCGTGTCTTCATTATCTCCTTCTTCCACACAACCTTCTTCACTACATACTCAGTAACCACCTGACTGTATGTCATCTCTAAGTATTTGGCTTGCTCCAGAATACAAAGGGAGTTCTAGACGGAGTCACGGTCAATAGATAGTATCACCGTGTCATCAGGCAAGAGAATTTTCTTAGTGTCTAGATTATAGCAAGCTATGCATTATCTAACAAGCTTTGGAGCTTGAATTGCAACATGGAAGCTGAAAGCTTCGACCAACCCACTCACCTTTAGATTTTTAGTAATGGGGTGTATCCTCTCAGCACTCAGCCTACTATGAAAACTCTGCATATTGAAGAATCTCAAAGAGGTATCTGTGATTTTTTGCCAGTCGGAAGTAATTTCGTTCATCCCATCAAACCCCATAAATTTGGCGGCCATGCTTTGATTGATTTGAATCAGGACTTAGGAATCTATCTCAGGAAAAATGAAAGCAAGGAATAATTATTGCCAGAGGTTTCAATCTAGACAATTTGTCAAACAGATGGTAATTCCTGTTTGAAACGCTTCACTGATTTTATAACTTCTAACTTCTTATCGTTAACGGCCGACTTCCCACACCATACGAATGAAAAGGCTTAAACATTTATGAAAAATTATGTTATTAAGAAAAACAAATTTATTTGAATTAATTACTTTACCTCTATAGGTCGTTAAGAAACATCTTTTCAATTTAGATAACTGTAACGGTAACTTTTTGGAGGTAGCGGATAATCACTTTTCTGCTTCTCCCTTGGGTGGAGAAACACTATTGGAGCATTCCTTATTTAGAAATCTACCACGAAGCAATTCTGACTTCTTACAATACTAAAATGGCATGTTATGATTTAATATCTTTCTTTATACCTTGAATCCCCTCATAGTTTGATTTTTCTTTGCAAATCTTGCATATGACAATCTCGCAGAAAATGCATCTTACAGGTAAAAACCTGCCTATTGAGGTAGCGGAGAAGCCACTTTCTGCTTTTCCACTGATAACCTTTGATCTCTGATTTCTTATCATTTGATCACCTTGCTGGCTTGTAGGGATTCATTCTAAATGACATAGGCTTTCTAGCATCAATCATCTATCTTCCACTTCCACTGACCGTTGAGACTTTAAAAATTATTGACTACGGAAAAGGCACTCTATAGGTGATTATACGCAAGGGAGAAGCCCGTAACCAATTTTCCATTGATAAGAGAAGATGAAGCATCAAAGCTAAAGATTTCCAAAATTACATCAGATGAATGTTAGAAACCTCTGAATCATGACCTTTATCAGATTTGGGAGCTTAACCTACCCAATTTGATGTGATCATGGATAACAACCCCTCAACTTACAAAGGAGGAGGTAATTTGGGAAAATCTGATAAAGGTTTCCCTAGCCTAAAGAGAAAATATAGACTTAGACTCATGACCTTCACGATGTTTTCAAAACCACTACTACACACCAAATGTCCATTTTTCTCTAAAGGTATGCAGAACAAAAATGGGGCAACACAAAGCCATGTCACTATCTACTAAATGATCTAACAAAGCAACCATTTCAGGAGGCAATTGTCCCTTATCCTCAATATTACAAGCATACATTTGATCTGAAGCCCATTTCACCAAACAATTAGCAACCCCATTCCACTCTCTAGGAATATGCCTAAAACAAAAAAATTAAAAGAGTCACACATCTAAAGAATATGTCTAATAATCAGCTATAGGTACCAACCAACACCATCCCAATATTGTCTATCAAGAAAGGACTCCATCACCTTAAAATCAAGCTAAAAAATTATCCTTCTCCAACCAATAACAAAAATACACTCAATATCACACAATATGGTCAAAGCCTCCATAATATTATTTTTTTGAAGGCCTTTATAACTAGGATTCCCTTGGGAAGAGCCATCAGTGCTAATTTTGAAAACTCCTTGTGGTGGAGATGTCCAATGACCCTCCCTATTGATTTTTTTCAGAGTGTGTCTACATCTATTCCTCATAACCTATCCAACACCTCCTTGAAGAGGAAAAGTAAGGAGAGTATAGATAGAAACCTCCCCTGGATCCATGCCTCCATAAAATTCATACATTTCTAAGATAGTCTTCGAAGAGAATAAACAATTTTATACCACAAATGTTGAAAGACCATGCTACTATCCTGCAAAATCCTATGATTCCTCTCCAACCAAATATTCCACATGATAAACGAGAGACCAATAACCCATACCACCTGAAGGAAAGAGGTACACACAAGGGGCCTCCCCTTGCTAGACCAAAACTCAACCAAAGAAGAAACATGCCAGCAAGATTGACCCTAGACTATCCACAATAAGTGTTGAATATCCTTAGCAAAGGAACACTAAAAGAAAATATGAGAGGCAGATTCTGTGTCAAAGAAACACAAAACACACACTGAGAGATCCTAGAAGCCCCTCTTACATAAACTCTCTAACATAAGACATTGATTATGAGTAAGCAACCATTGGAAAAAGTTTCACTTCGACGAAGAAAAATTACTCTAAACTTGCATCCACCAAGGAACCTCAATATCTCCAAACATATGTCTAAGAAGATTTGAATAACTTGCAGACACAAAATATTTTCTCATCGAGGCACTTCCCCAAGCCAAAACATCCCACCCAACCAAAGTTTTATACTCTCTAGAAGAAATAATCTAAGATAACTCATTCTGATGCTCCTCAAACCCACCCAACAACCATTCACCATGGTCTTGCCATTTGTACCCCACAACAAGGGCTATATTCTAAACACACTTATAATTCATAACCTTATTCCAACCAGCTACCAAAAACCTATCACTGAGAAGTTGTAAATGTTGATACATGGAAAGAAAAGGAGGAATACCATCCCAAGAATCTGACAAATAAAGAGCTTAAGAGCCCTGATGACACATCCAAAAGAGGCCCTTCTTAAAAAGATGAGCCCTAGTTTTTAGAGTGTGCCAAATCATAGAACCGCTACCCTCCAAAGTATAACTACCAACATCCATCTGGTCTACACTAGCTAAATACTTATGCCTAAGAATATGAGCCCAAAGATTTTTTTTAATTATACACCATCACCGATATAATTTGGTTGTTAAAGCCTACCCATTCAGATAGCAAATCAAAAACCCATACCCCCTTCCTTCTTTGGACAATACACAACATCCCATCGAACAAGCATCCACTTAGAAGTCTGCAAATTGACACTCCAAATAAATTGGTGTGAGAGAGCATCAAAATATTTAAGAAAATAGAGAGGATCTTATTGAACAAAAATTATATAAATAGAAAGAACCTGAATCACCGATTGGAGAAGGGTAACCCAAGCAGTAGTGGAAAGCAACTGATGAGTCAAGTGATCAACTTTCCTACACAATTTATCAATAAAGTCTTGCCAGAGTGGCCATGATTGTTGGAAAGAACCAAGGAGAACACCCAGATACAACAAGGGGAGAGACCCAATCTGAAACTTAAAGATAGCAACAATCCTCCTTTGAATAGCTTCCAGGGTGTTAAAAAAAATAAATTAAAAACTTGTGATCATTAAATTTTTTACACAAAGAAGCTAAGTAGATATCCAATTCCCACCTAAAGGATTCTTCTTCATGAATGTCAGAAACTCCCATAATAGTAGTTTCATCCACAAAATGAAGATGAGAAATCTTGGGCAACCCATTACCCCAAGACCAGCCCTCGATTATGCCATGAAAAACCCAAGATTTGATAAATCTTCCCAGAATTTCAGCCATAATAATAAATAAATAAGGGGAGAGAGGATACCCTTGGAAAATACCCCTAAAAGATCCAAATAACCTTGAATGTTCTCCATCAAGAATAAAAGAGAAGGATGAGAAAGTAATACAACACATAGTCCATCAAAGCCACTCTGAACTAAAATCAAAGGCTACGAGAATCTTCTAGAAGAAGCTCCACTCAAATCTATCATAAGCTTTGGCCATATCAAGTTTGATAAACCTAGATTTATCTTTAGAAACTTTCACAGAGTGAATAGACTCTCTAGCCACTACCACCAAATCCCCTTGCTCATTGGACATTAAAATGGGGAGCCAAGGTTTGATCCTCTCAGCAATCATCTTGGTAAAAATTTTATAGACACCATTGCACAAAGAAATAGGCCTTAAAAATTCTAGTTGATTAGCACCATCCTTTTTAGGAATAAGAAAAACAAAATTATAATTCATAGCTTTAAGCATTTTTCTACTACAATAACATTCACAGACCACTTCCAACAAATCCAAATTGACAACATCCCTAAATACCTGAAAGCATTCCATAGGAAACCCATCTGAGCCCAGAGCCTTAGCCTTACACATCCCAAACATAATGTCCTCCAACTTAGAAAAAGAGATTGGATGCATAAGAGATTCATTCATCTCATTAGTAACAAGAGAAGGAAAAAAATAATGGATTAGATTCTCCTGATCTTTGATAAGAGGTTAATCTTTCATAAAGAGAGTAGCATAATACTGAGAGGCCTCATGTGAAATATCTAAAAAATAAGTCAATTGATCTCCCACAAAATTAACCAAATGGGATATGGAACTCCTATTATGATAGGCCTACACCAATTTTTGAAAAAAGCAGTATTCAGATCTTCATCCTAAAGCTAATCATTACGAGCCTTCTGCTTCCAAAAAATATCCTCCCCAAGTTTCCACTCTTCCAATTCACTAACAGCTTGTGACTAAACTCTACCTAAGTCCTTTAAGAAGCCAAGATCATGGATTTGATGAGTGATAACATCAAGGTGATCCTGGGCATCCTCTTCATAACATGAAGGTTACCAAAGCATAACTCATTCCACTTTTTAAGATATCATTTAATAAATTGTAGTTTCTTGACAAAGAAATACATAGTTGTACCATAATAACTTCCATTTCTCCATCACTAGGACATTTAGCCATGAAGGGAAGGGTCCCGCAACCACATAAGCTGGAAATTAAAAGGAGGATTTCTAGGAATTACCATAGAAGAAGTTGAAACTTTGATAGGCCAATGATTAGAGCCTCTCCAATCAAGAAATTCAAAATTAGTACTCAGCCTTCCACCAACCCAGAAGAAGGAAAAAAGAAACCTATCCAACCTCTCAAAGATGGCCTCAACACCACTCCTATTATTCAAAGTAAATATTATATTAAATAACTTAATATCAATTAAAATTATGTAGTCCAAATTCTAATGAAAGAGCACAAAGGAAGGACACAATCGAGGCAACCCCCACTTTTCTCATCTAGACATAAAACTGAATTGAAATTACCAACCACAACCCAAGGAAGAAGAGGATCAATCTCTCTAACATATCAAATATGGGACCAAAGAAAGGTCATTCCCTAAAAATATATCGAGGCATACACTATTGTAAACAAAATACACTCACCCAATTCCAAACTAGAATAAACCAAAGAAAGAGCAGAGAAGTTAGAGATCCACCAATGTGGAACAATCTTCCTTGAATTCTAGAAAAGGGTCAACCCTCTAGAAGCACCCAAAACTCCAATACATTGATATTGACCAAAGTCCCAAATAGTAGGAGCACACCGAAGCATGGAATAAACATAAATCTTAGTCTCCTGAAGACAGAAAATATTTGAAGAATGAGTTGTAACCAAATCATGAATATCCTTTTTTTTAGAAATTTTATTCAACCCCCTAACATTCCAAGAGTAAATAATCATTGAAGAGATTGGGATAAATGAACATCAATTTTCTTGACAGCCCCAGATTCAACCAGTAAATCTCCAATAGATTTAATCTTCTCTTGATCCTTCTTACGACCACCTTTAGAAGAATTATCAAATGAAACTTTCTTATGAGGGCATTGTTTCAAAACCAAACCCAACAAGGAGCCCAACCATTTACTATCCAATTGCACCTCCTTAGTTAAATATTCCATAATAATGTCATCCTGCAAGTCAATCATATCACAAGGGTTCCTTGACTTAGGGATAGATGAAGAGTCATACTATTGCAACCTAACAGGCTAACCTAAAATAGGGGACTTCTACTCATGCACAATATACATACCTATTGTAGCTGTTGTAGAGGAAAAATATGATGGAATCCCTTCCTCCAAGGCCAAAGTATCCAAAAGCACAAAATGATTAAAGTTGTCATCACGTTGGTTCTCTCTAAAAGGTCCTTTTTGGCTTCCCCTTTGCTCAGGGCTGAACATACATGAAACCATCCTTATTAGGGTTGTAATACTTCACAAGGGACTTACCCTTGTCCCATTTATCTACATTTGGAACTGAAGGAGGAGTAGAGCCACCAACAGAAGGGCCCAAGTTCTTATTAACTTGAGGAGATCGACATTGGAGATGACCATATTCATGAAAAACATGGGAAAAATGGATCAAGATGTTGGATCTGTGATGATGAGCCCAAAAAAAATTCCAAATAACTTAGCAATGGATTACTTAAATCAATCTCAACATAGATGCAAGAAAAATAAATTACCTTTTTATCCTAGGTTTGTTGAGCAGTCATAGCAGGCTTCCCAAGCATGGATGGGATCTGTAGAAGAATATCTTCCTTCCAAAAATCTAATGGAAGTCATGGAAAATGAACCCAAACAAGAACCTTCAAGGGAAACTCCTCATCCAAATTGAAACCCACATGCCAGGGTTTAATAAACAAACCCACATTATTGTAAAAATATTATCCACTCTCAAAAACTTGATTCTAGTCTGACATGTTGGAAAAATCAACCATAAAGTATCTATTAATTATGAGCATGAGCTCCATATCCCCCTTAATCTACCATGAAAATTGAATCTAGACATCCAATGTCAGCAAAGAGATGTGAACCCCAAGAAATTGGTAGATTAGAGCATGCTTACTCCAATACTCAACATCCTCCAAAACTGATTTGGGAGGATTGACAAGAACTGGCCGATCACTGCTTCGCAGAAGACAACCATTCGCTTTATTTAATTTTGAACTCAACCTCACATAAAATGAGTTGGAGGACTTTGCATGGAAACTTAGAGAAGATCCATGAGATGACGGAAAAAAACACCTACAATGATCACCAAAACACCCCAAAGAACCTACATAACATGGAAAAGAGACCAAACACCACCCAACAAAAAAGGTAACAATACCAATGAACCCTGCACCCATTGGTCAAATCTCCAAAACACCCAAACACCACTATAGAAAATGGAACAAAATCTACCCCCACACCATCAACAAACCCCAAACACCACTCTCCCACAAACAAAAATGCAGACTAGGATAAGGCACAGGAGCCCTAGCCCAAATTGACGCAGCATCCATTTGCTCACATGTTCCCACTCTTGACATCTCACAATCCATTCAATTCCTTTTACCAATATATAATGTTGACTTATTCCTCTTATAATTATCTTTAAAATTAGTATTAACATATGAATGTATATGCATGTATATGTATATATAATTATATACATACATACATAGATATGTATATATGTATACTTACATATATATATATATATATATAT
>MU227814.1:1290156-1303703 GCA_018584345.1 Thuja plicata | reverse complement strand
AATGAATCCAATTTCATCTTCTCCTGAATCTTCATCAATTACACCTTCTTCAGCATGATAACATTCCTTCTTATATTTGGGTTTGTAATCAGATCTGAACTTCTTGACTCTTGTAGGACACTTAGATACAAAGTGACCAATCTTGTTACATGAAAACCATTTGAATGGAAGCCATCCTTCATATTTTCCTTTTCCTTTCTTTTCTCTTCTAGTAATCATAGAAATTATTTCTTCTAGTTCTTCATCAACTTCTTCCTTCTCATTATGACTGGAAATGTGTAAGGATTTCTTACTATGGACTGAGGCTTTGAAAGTTGTTTCACTTTTAGGTTCAATCTTCAATCTTAATATCTCAAATGCAGAGATTTTGTTGATCAAGGTCTCTCTCTTGAAGTCTTGTGATAATTGCATGGTTTCCTCTAGAATACTCATCTTGTTTTCATAGTTTGATGTTAAAGTGGTTAGCAACTTGTCCATTATATCTTCTTCTAATATTTCTCCACCATTGTTTTTGATTCCAGAGACTGCTTCATTTATCCTCTAATTGTAAGCTCTAATGTTCTCTTCAGGTAACATCTCAAGACTGTTGTATTTCTTTTTCCATGTCTTCCTGCGTGCTTTTTTTGCTTGAATATCTCCTTCAAACATATCTTCTAAATAATTCCATATGGTATATGCTCTGTCAATTTTCTTGATCTCAAAAAATTCACTGTCAAATAAGGCGGTGATTAGGGCTTCTTTAGCAATTGAATTATGTGTAAATATATCCTTTTGTCTGTTAGTAGCATCATCTTTTGCAAGGTCTTTCAAAGATGGAATTACAACCTCTTGTGTAGAAATTTCAAAGATCTCAAAGCCAACACAATGTAGATGTGTTATCATTTTGTTTTTCCAATCCAAATAATTTTCTCCATCGAACTTAGGGCTTTCTTTTCTGAAGTAAGACATCTGATCTACCTTAAGCTATTAGGCTTCTTCTCCAAGGCACTTGGCTCTGATACCAATTGTTATAATAGTCCCAAAAGATAACTGAGACGGGGGGGTGAATCAGTTATCAGTAACTTTAGTTCTTTAACTTTAGAATATAAAAAAGTAAATGCTTAATCAAATAACACAGTACACAACACACAATTTGACTACGGGGAAACCAAATGGTAAAAACCCCAGTGGGAAATAGTACCCACAATGAACTATACTTGTTTATAGTAATCCTTGTTAGAAGATATCTCAACCCTATTAGGAGTTGTACTTTACAATGCAATAAATATAGTGACCTGGTTAAGGGTCAGACCCTGTTAGGAGTCTTTTAAAAATAACCCTGTTAGGGGTGGTGGACTCACTATCCAAAAGCTCACTGCTTCATGGTGAAGGCTACAACCTTCTATATAACAAATATGCACTATATCTAATGATGAACTGTAGGGTAGACCTGGTGTCTTGATCACTTCCAGTGTATTGCAATCTTTCACTTCTTCTTCACATAGACTCTAGATGAATGAACCAACTCTGATAATCTACTCTATACATCTTTCTTCTCTTTTCATATCATTCACACTTAGCGTGTCACCTTTGAATTGCTATAAGTATCTTTCTCAAAGTATGAGATCATGAGACCTATAAGACAACTCTTCATAACATCCTTGTCGCCTCTACTAAGCATGCAAGCATTATTACAACTGCGCAAGTATAAACTGAATAGACGCGACGCTTCACTAAGTCGGCCTCACAAATTTAACTCTAACTTTAAAATCTTATTGAAACACATTTGGCACCTTTGGATTAATATCATCAACTCATAACTAATCATGAATATACACATGCATATACAAAATATAGGTGCAACTCAAGAAACACGTTATATACGTCGGCCCTAAACAGTTACACTTCCAGAACTGTAACTGCCACTAACAGAATTACATAACTTTACTGAAACATCATATCTGGGTCTGTGTGTATGAAAATAACATAATAAACATGTCAAAAACATGTATCTATCCATGCAAGTATTCATATCATCATTCTAATAAGTACATACAGAATTACTACTGTGTATTATATGTTGTCATCAATGACAAACATACAATCAATCAACTGCTAAGAATCAAATCTCCAACAATAAATCCATAGAGATATATAAAATAGAATACTATAAGAATCCCTTCAACCTACATGAAACTTAGGTAAAGTGTCTTGAAAACTACCCTGTCACTCCCACAATGCAATATCAAATCCTTAATTACTATTGTACTCTCTGAAATCATTCATAAAATTTAATTCCCCTCTTAGAAGAAACTTGCAAATAATTAGATAGCTACCTTATAGCCAATATGTTTAACATGCCTTAAAAATTGAACATAAAAGAGTACACATAATAAACAAAGAGACAACAACAGTATGGAATAAAATTGCACTGTATTTTATTCATATATTTCTGCTTCAGTACATAAAAAGGCTTAAAAGCTCAAAAACACAGACTGAAATTTAGAAAGTCTGGCTTGCCAATTATATTTCATCTCTTCTAAAATATTACACTTTGATCTATTTATAGGTCTTAAACCATCTTGGAATCCTCAAAGTAAGGATGCAACAAGCTTCGGATGGTTTATGGAACCTAACCCTAAAATTACAGAAAAGACAAGAAACAAGAATGTTCAAGTGGTGGGAAGACAAGAAGAGGGGATGAAATCTAATCTTCTTTTGTCTTCATCTAAATTTTGGCACCTTTGTCTGACAATGTTCAGGATAGTATCTAATGTTTATACTGAGACCAAGTGACCACCATTTTAGGCTAACCTACACTTGTCTTTGATAATTACTAACCTCCCTGTGCTCAATGGTCAGGCGCCAAGTGTTCCTCTCTATTCTTCATCCAGGACCTCTTCTTCCACCTCAATAGGTTTCTTCTTTTTTGGTTTTGTCATCAAATCCCACACTGTCACATCCTCCTCTATAGGCCAATTGAAACTCTGAATACTCTTTAGTTGTCCTTTCTACCTTTCCCATCTGACATCAGTTATGCTTTTGACATCAACTAAAAATTTATTTATGTCAGTTTCTGCTTTGAAAGCCTCATCCAAAATTTTATTAAAACCATCCAAATCAACATCATAATCTATAATAAATGCCTCATTACTAGGAATTCTGTTGTCAAATTCATTTCTCCAAGCCTCCAATGCCTTAATCTAATCATCTTCTCATTTTAGTGGAGGAACAAATCTATTAAAATTTGGTGAAAATAGGCTCATTTTTGCCTCGATCTGATTCAATTTACCCTTAAAGAAAGGTAAAGTGACATTAACTTTCCTGATCTCATCTTCTACCTCTGACACAATATCTGGCAAATCTAGCCTATGTTTTTGTAAAGAGGCAAATTTCTCAAACAATTGTACCCTAGGAGACCATGTTGTGAAAAAAGGAGTCAAAATAGAGATGTACCTTGTTACTTCTGCATGCAAAATGGGTAATTTATTATATTCATTCAGGATTATATCTGTTTTATCTTTCAAGATATCAATCCTATGTTGAAGTATACTCCTTAATGCATTGATGGAAACTTCATTATCCCTTTTAGCCATATCCTTTGTTTTTGCCTCTTCCCCTGCTTCAAATTTTTCTTCTATTTGTAGAGGCTATTGTGAGGGTACATATACAACTTCTGGCTTTTCTTGCAATTGCTTATTCATTTCAGTAATTACCTTATCCTACTGATGGATCTTGATATGGCACAATTCTCTATCTTTGGTCAAGGCACTAGCCACCTCAATTAAGACACCACATTTCTCAAACAACTGCTTTGTCTTGTCTTCATTTAGATGTGCCCAATGTGTCATTATCTAAGAAATCTCAAGATCTCCTATGTTTTGCACTATGCATACCATCTGGTTTCCCACCATGCGCTCTTGAATGTTCAATAATTGAGGCTTTTGGTCTTTAGGACACAAATTCCACATGGAAAATACTTGAGATTTTGGACTATACCCAAATCCTTTCATCATGTCACCCATTTGAATATCACTTTCCATTTAGAGATCTGGTTGCTTTCTGATTTAGTCTATTATGAATGTTGAGGCTAAATCCCAACCTTTAGCAAGCAAAATTCCACTATTCAAGACCATTTTCCTAGCATCATCAGGAGAAACATCCTCACTTTCAGGATCATATGATTGCAAAGCTAGAAGAGCCTCATTTTTTACTGCTTCTTCACCATCTGATTTCAACTATTCTCTGATCTGCTCCTTTTTATGCCATCTTAGGAAATCCTTAAATTCATCAATTTTTATGAAGTTGTCATCACTTAAAAACTATTGTTGGTGAAGCAATCTTTCATCAATACATGCTCTAAGAGGTAATTCTATGTTTTCCTCTTCCTCTTGCTACTGTTTCTTTCCTTGTCTAAACTCTTTTCTCAAATTATGGTCATGTAATCTATTTCCAGGAACAAGAGCACTTACTCTATCCCCTTTTCTCTCTTTTCTTATGTAAGTTTGATCATAAGAGGTCTGACCAAGATCAACTTTTTGCCTCTTTGTAGCAGGCTCATCTACATCATCAGGTTGAGAAACCTCAATCAAATCTATAATATGTCCCTGTTCCACCTGTATCTGAATTGCTTTTGCAACATTCTATTGTGGTTGATCTATTTGAGGTGGATTTGCATATTCTTCTTCACTCTCACTGTCATATTCAGATTCTGAATATTCAGGTTCTTTTCCCGCTTTCTTCACATCCAAAACCTTATCTAATTTCTCACAGAGTGTGTAAAAATTATCTATCATAGCTTTAATTTTGTCAAAATATGGCAGGTCAGGGTAAAAACCTCCAAATGCTAATCCATTTCTTTTTATTTGTTTCTCTAAATTCAACAACTCTTGAATTCTCTCTCTTCTATTTCTCACTTCATCTTCATAAATTATGTTCCTAGAAGCATCCTCCTCCACACAAAGACCATGCACATATGTGTTTAGTATGGTAGGATTTAGGAGTTTCTTAGCTCCTGTAATAAATCCCTCTGGATCAATATAACTATATAATGTTGCTCCCATCTTACATCTTTCCAACCATCTACTTACTAAATCAATAGCACCTTTGCTAATTGTAAACTAAAAAATCTTGAATTTCCTAGGGGTTAATGTCCCCTTCCTGTGTGGTGCAAAGTGCTCATTATCTGTTAAAACAATCTGCCAAATAAATTCCATAGCTGCAACTCTTGATGGCACATGATATGGTAGGACATGGGGAGGATGTGTGCATCCATACACTCTGATCATAGTGAAATTTTCTTCCAAAAAGAAATCTCCCCAATTGTGGTCACCTTCCCACTTATCAAAATATTCACATGGGTTCAGCAGTTGTAGCACCTTCACTGGGAGTCTAGTCTTGCTAATACCCAAACTCTGCATCAAAGGGTAGACAATCTAGTTCTCAAATCCGAGGAAATCACAATCCTTGGAGGTGAAATTCCATATCCTAATCCAAAATTGGATAGGATTGGGCTGGTCATGAAAGAACCTCTAGGGGTTCAAATTATTTACATTCATGATACCATAATTGAAATGCAATAATAAATGCATTAGGATAGAATAATGTAAAAACTTAGGATCTTTATCCTTCTTCTATACAACTACAAACCTCTCATGCATTCTATCAATGATGTATTGTATGTAATCATAGCTAGTACTAGAATGCACATCTTGTAAATCTAATACCATCATTAAAATCCCAGCATTTATCTTCTAAGCTCCTCCATCCTTACCCAACACTCTACACAAAGCATATGCAATGTATTTGATATAAAAATGAAGATCTTTGAAACAATAGGGTGCAGTTCCTGGTAAAGGGGCAATGTGGTTTCTAACCTCCTTAAGGATATGTTTTTTCAATTGGTTCCTAGCAACCCCAGGCTGTAACCTATACCTTTCCTCCTATCTTGTAATATTAATCTTAGTGGACATGGTACTATATAAACCATAAGCTTGCATAAATGAATTCCTATTCAGAATTAATAATTCAGTACCATCATTCTTTTTAATTGTCCTAGACAAGGGGTCATAATGGTTTGCTAGACCAAGAAACAAGTCTACATCTACAAAGACATCAGGAACAAATAACCTAGCCAAACCACTATTCCAAGGGTTTGATATTGGGATGGCCTTATCAGCATTATTATAAAAATAGTTATAAAGAGAAAAACCTGTAGAAGCTGGTGTATGGGCATCTCTGATTTCACAGTATTCATCTACCAATATGTTGGAATTTGCCCTCTTGTTCTGTGTAGACCCAGGTAACAACTTCAAAAATTCATTAGATAAATTCCTTTTCCCCTTGGCATCTTCATCTACTTCATCGCTCTTCCCACTGGTAGAAGCCACACTAACTGCTTTACTCATTTTGTTTTGTTTTCACTTCTCTTTTACCGATATTGAAACAAATCTCCTCTCAAGACTCCTTACTCTTCTTTGTGCACTGAAAACAACTCAAGAACTTTGAAAACTAGAGAATCACCCTAAAATTGATCAATTCTTGCTTCCCAAACATAGAAAACCTAGAAAATTCTTCACTCTGTAATTCTGGATGTATGATGAATGAAAATAAACATGAGATCGTTGCTTTATGGTAACTTTTCAAAGTACTTAACTCATCATTAAAGAATCAATCAATTTTTCCTTCAAGTTTACATGTTTGTGGTATTAATTGAATTCCTAGCTGTAGCTCATGAATGTGACAGGAAATCAAATTCATATGAGTGCATCTTCAGAAAAACCCTTATAAAATTTGAACAAAATGACATGTTTTGATATGATTGATTCTTCACCAGACATCTCAACTACCCTTTTCACACAGTAATTAATCTCCTGTATTTTTATTGGACGATGAATCTCTATATTGTCATGTCAGCAACTGCCACTTATTATTATTTTTCATATTTGGCGACCAAGCGACTATGCATTATCTCTTTGTCGCTGATCAAATCTCTTAACTCTTAATTCTTTTGGAGATCTAGCGACTATATGATTTTCTTCACTTTAGCTTAACCATGATTAACTTCTGGCGATCACGTGACCAAATGAATCCAAGTCGCTAGTAGTATTGCCAAACTTAGAGTTTATTCAGAGACCCCACGACTACGGTTACTTTTCATCTTTTAAGATCTTATCACTAAGTCTCTAAATGTTCTTTTCACTTTACGAGATCTCGCAACTACCCTTAGTCGCCCAATAGCTAAATAAAACTTCTCTTTAATATTTCTTTTGGAGACTTCGTGACATAACCCATGAAACCTTATCTTATTATTTTAATTTTAATTCAAAGACAACGTGACTAAAGCTAATCTCATTGTCACAAGAACATTTTTACTCTATGCAATTTTGATAGAGACTCAGCGACTACCGTTGATCTCATCTTCATCTGCATCTGACGGCCCCCCTAAGTCGCTGAAGAGATTTTAAAACCCTAAATCATTTGGAGACCACACAACTGATACATTTTTATTTATTCATTATGGACACGTGTCTCATTTTTAGGTGTTTGTCTCCAAATCATTGAAAATATGTTGTCTTACCATGTTTGACCAGCGACTACCCGACCACCATATTTCAATCAATCTGCGGTTTGTCGCCAAGTCTCTAAACCTTTTTCTTAACTGACCTTTTAAGTAGAGACATTGCAACTGAAGCTTTTAAACTTATCACTAACTATTTTCTGATCTGGAGACCCCGCGATTGAAGCAATCGCTAAGTCTCATGATAATTTACTAACTGTAGGATACATTGCGCGACACTGCGACTTAACTGCTTGTCTTCATGTCGCCAAATCACACTTTCTTCATTGGGAGACTTCATGACTGAAGGACTTCGCTAAGTCTCGTGACTTATAAAGAATATTCTTTTCCTTTTTGAGACATCCCAACTACAATTAATCGCCAAGCCTCATGACAAAATGGAATATGCTTTTAGGATTAAGCGACTAGGTGACCATTTAAAAAAGCACATGACTTTTTACAACTTAAGTCTTTCAAAAAGGTAATGCAGAAATAAAAACTTGATTGACATTTTAGGGCTTTTTTGCATTTTTACCTAGAAGACAGCTCAGGGTTTTGGGTTTTTTACTATTCATCTAGATTTTCACAGGGATAATTCAAATTAGGACAGAGTTTTTGACTTTGGATAAAAATTGGCAGAAGAAAAACAAAATTTAGGGCAAACCAACAAAAAACCCAAAATACAACCAATAGTGGCTCTATCTAAGGATTGACTAAACACAATTTATGGCAAAAGATCCATAGAATCTCTAGTTGCAGACCACTACAAAAAGAGAGGAAAGTCAACTAACCTATTACATAAGGGAAACTATTTACAGCATTTACATAACTGGAGGAAAGTATTCACAGTATGATACATACTTACTTGTGCATGAATTTTGGTTCTTAGTTGAAAAAGGGCTTCAGAAATTGCCCATGCATAGGTAACTCAAAATCTTCTCCATCCATGTTCTTCAATAAGTAAGAGTCTTTTCCAATGTTCTATGAGACAATAAATTAATGGTCCAAGCCATAAATATTCTTGTGTTTTCCTTTATCTTATGCTCTTGCATTGCACTGAAGAACCAGGTCACCATATTGGAATTTTCTTTCAGTAGCCCTTTTGTCAAAAAGGTATTTCATCTTCTATTGTAACTTAAGGTTTTCCTTTTGGCTATCTCTTCTTGCTTCATCCAATTCTACCAACTGAGTCATTCTATTCTACATATTGTCAAAAACATCTAAGTGTTCCTCTTGTATAAACTAATATACTAGTAATAAATTGTTGATAGGCATTCTTGCTTGTAGACCATACACTAGCTCAAATGGAGACTTACCAGTTGCTTTTCAACTGTTATTCTGTCAGCCCAAAGTGCTAATTTTAACTTAGTATGCCATGCTCTTTTATTCTTTTCAAGAGTTTTTTTTAGTATTTTCAATATACTCTTATTACTAGACTCAGCTTGCCCATTAGCCTGCGGATGATATGGGGATGAATATGATATTATAATCCCATATTTTTCACATAAATCTATTATTTCTTCTTATCTAAAACTCATGGCATTATCCATTACTAATTTAGCAGGTACACCAAATCTGGTTATAATAGTCTCCATTAGAAATTCAATGACTACCCTGCTTTTTGTTTTCTTTGTAGGGATGGCCTCAATCCACTTGGTAAAATAATATGTGGCTACAAGTATCCAACTGTTTCCCCCACTTGATTTCTCCTAAAATTCACCAATGAAATCAATCCCCAACATAGTAAAGGAGCTTCAGTACTTACTGGGTTTAACAACAAAGCACCTGAAAATTTCAGCTTGTTTGAGAACCTTTGATAAGGTTCACACTTTCTGACATATTCATAGGTATCTTTGAATAAACTGGGCCAATAGTACCCAGCCCTTAAAATCTTGTGTGCAGTAGTCTTAGCAAAAAAATGACCTCCACATTCTCCTGCATGCATTTCACATAAAACCTTTTCAGCTTGGTATTCATCAAGACATAACAACAATACACCATTCTTATCCTTCCAATACAAGTCTCCTTGAATTAAAGTGTATCTTTGGGTTTGCAATTTTAGATTTCTTTTCTGATTTTCTGACATATGATAAGGACATTTGGCATTTTTGAGGAAAAACACAATATTAGTATAAAATGGTTGCCTCTATATGCTTGTAGTAGTTTGATCATGTACCTCTATCTAATTTATTTGTACTAGATCCAAGTTTTCTTCTGTCATGAGTTTTTCCAAACCCTGAACTCTTATCAAATTTGTAATATTGATCTCAAGTTTAAATTCCTAAATTTTGGTTATCCATTTACATCTTTTACCAGCAACCTCTGACTGTGTAAGAATATATTTCACTACTCAATGAGGAACATATGCCTGTATCTGAGCACAAACCAAATATGACCTAAAAGACTTCACAACTTTTACCAAAGAATAAGCCTACTTCTCCATTATCTCATAATTAATTTCTACAACTTGTAGGGATTTACTGTAAAAAGCTATTGGATGTTCAAATCCTTGTTCATCTTTCTATAGTAAAATAGTAGCAATTGTATGAAAAGATGCAAATGAAAACAAAGAAAAAGGCTTAGTATAATCTGGAGATTTTAAAAATGGAGCCTCTTGTACTGCTTTCTTTATTTTCTCAAATGCCTGTTGGGCTTCTTCATTCTAAATAAATTTGACATCTTTCTTTAACAACTTTACAATAGGTTTAACAATCTTTGCAAAGTTTGCTATGAACCTTCTGACAAAATTGATCTTTCCTAAGAAAGTTTGTACTCCTTTTAGGTTCATTGGAGCAATAACCTTTTGAATTGCTTCCACTCTCTCAGGGTCTATTCTTACCCCTTCCTTAGACACTATGTGTCCAAGCAACTTTCCCTCTTGTACTGCAAAATGACATTTCTTGGTATTCAGTGAAACACCATATTCTAATGCTTTATTGAAAATCTTTCCTAAGTGATCACAGTGATCCTCGGCTCTTTTAGAATATGCAGTTAAATCATCCTGATAAATGACCATAAATAAATCAATGAATTCCTTAAAAGCAACATCCATGGCCCTTTGAAAAGTTGCCCCTGCATTTATTAGTCCAAATGGAATTCTGATATAAACATAGGTTCCCCATGGAGTGGTAAATGCAGTTTCGTACTATTCTGATTCTTTGACTAAGACTTGGTTATATCCTGAAAAGCCATCCATCATAGACAACAACTCACAACCAGTCACCTTGTGCAACATTGCTTACATATTAGGCAAAGAATAATTATCTTTTAATGAAGCAATATTTAGATTTCTAAAGTCCACACATAGTTTGATATCACCATTCTTCTTTCTAAATGGTACCAAATTTGATACCCAAGTTGAGTGTCTGATGGGCTAAATTATCCCAACATCCTTTAATTTCATCAATTCTTGTTGCATCTTAGGAGCCAACAAGGGGTTAATAGGCCTCTTCTTTTGCCTAAATGGTCTCACATCTGACCTAAGTGGGATTTCATGTTGAAAAATATCCTCTCTATAAGCTTTCAAATCCTCATATGACCAAGCAAAGACATGTTTATATTTTCTTAATAGTTTGATCAAATTTATCCTTATGTGAGAGTCTAAACCCTTTCCAATATAAACAATTTGAGGACTATTTTCAGATCCTAAATTTATTTCCTCCAAATCCTCAACCTTGGCATTACTTAATTTTGTTGACTACTAAACAATGCTTCAAGCTCAACCAAACCCCTAGGAATCTAATTAGAACTTAACTGGACAACCTCATTTCCCAAAATGTAGTCTTTTCCATCATTACTTTCTAGCAAAGTATTACAATCTATACTCTGGTTCTCATAATGGTCTAGACATTGCATAAACCTCATAATATCTTGGTCATCTTGAAAAACCTGCCAGTTGTATATGTTGTCCGAAACAACTGGTCTTGTCTTGACTTCCAGTATTGACACCCCATGTAAGGTTGAAACATCAGTTTTTAAAGCAACATTTGCTAAAAAAATAGCCATTATATTCTTTGACCTTTCTATCCAGCTTATGTCAAAAGCATCAAATATTTCAATTTGATCCCAAATAGCATACTTATACATTTTTAATCTATCATTATTTACTGCATATTTGGATCTAACTTGAGCCACCACCAACTCAGAATCACCGTAAACCTTTAAACATTTTATCCCATGTTTGATATCAATTTCAAGTCCTAGAAACAAAGCCTCATATTATGTAGTATTATTTGTACATTGGAAGGCCAATAGAAATGAATACTTAAAAGTTGTACCTGATGGAGATACCAACAATACACCTTCCCCTAATCCTTCTTTTGAGAAAGCCCCATCAAAGTACATTTTCCACAATCCATCACCTTGTATAATCAATTCTCTGTTCAGAGGATCAACCTCTTCATGTTGACAATAAAGTTCACTCCTTTGTATCCTGAAATTCTCCATATCCATATCAATGCAACAATTAATGTTAGTGTCTTCAAATCTTTCTATCATGTGTGGATTTCTACTCTCCCTTAACACCTTAACATTTTCTCCAGCAATGTTAAAAGTAGCATATGATAAATCACTTTGTATACTACCTCCCATTGAAACACTCCATTTTCTTGATAGTAGCATGCCATAACGTGGTGGTATGTCAACCACAAGAACATTCATAGTCATTACTACATCAGGACAAACAACTAATTTATAAGGCATAGCCTCAATGGTACCAATCACATGAACTTCTCTAGAGTCCATAGCTTGACATCTCCCATGAGGAGTATCAACCTGTAATCCCATTAACCTCATGATTTCCACTGGCATAATAGTATTTGATGCTCTTGAATCAATCATACAATTTTTTAGCATCTTTCCATTAATTATTAGTGAAAGAAAAAATGGGTCAACAACTTTTGGGGAAGAATTTGTATTCAAGAAAATTTGAGAAATCTCAGATGTTAACACCTCAACTTCCTTCCCTTTGCTGATTGGTTTCTTGCCAACATTCTCTAGACTTTGGACCTTTATTATGGGCACACTATTTAATAATGACAACACCTTTTCCTTGTGTTCTTTAATTCTCATCATCTCTAGAAATGGCACCTTAACTGTCATTTGGGATAAACAATGACCCATGTCCACTGGAGTATATCTCACATATGAGGATTTTGATTTATCAATAGTGATATCACTTTCCTCAATATGTTCATTCAGAGCTAGTTCTTCTAACTTTTTTTCTTTCCATCTTTTGAACAGGAGTACTTGTTTCTTGCCTTTTCAATTCTCCTTCTTGTATAACATTTGGTTCTAAGGATTTTGTAACAATTTTGACCTTATTCTTATTTACATTTTCTCTAGGTCCTTCCTTCTTTTGTACATACTTAGTGTCTACTTTATTTTCTTTTATAAAGACAATTGATGGCTGACTACCAGTACCACCCACCACCCTGTTTCTTAAATGGTAGTTGCTTCTAGCCTTGTTCAGTAAATCTACAGTAATCCTAGCTTTCTCTTCATCTGAAGATTTTCTAATAAGTGGAACATCCTGATTGTTTTGAGCATAACATCTTATATGGTCATCAGTTTCCTTTGCTTCACTATTAGACAAAATCTGTTGATGATGACTTTCTACCCTTTTTTGTGAACTACAAGAATTAGGATTTTCAGTTTCACTATCCAAATCTATATCATGACATGAATAAGTATTTTTCATACTATGATCACGTTGTTCACCTTCATCATTTCCATGCTCTTCACTTACTCTTAAGTTTAAGGAAACAATACAAAAATCAGGGTTATGTGGGGCTTCACAAGCTTCACACCAAGGATCATCATTGCAAAAATGGACAACATTCTTGTGTAGAGGGTCTGGATTTCTGTTATATGTCTTCTCCTTTTTAGGTAGAATAACAGGCTTCCCATCCTTAAATTGAGTTCCATAAGGATGGTTTTGCATTCTATTTTGAGGATTATATGTAGTATTGTAAGAAGGCCTATTGTTCTGAGGAGCCCTATATTCCTTATA
>MU227814.1:1250716-1276138 GCA_018584345.1 Thuja plicata | reverse complement strand
ACATACATACATATAGATTTTTTAAACATTTTAACTTTTAAAAAAAAATAGAATAAAGAAAGGTATTTATTTTTTTAACATAGAGGCGGGGTTGGGTGAAGCCCAAACCATACCTCCATGTGCGGTCGACTATTTGACAGGGGTGGGGGAAGCCGCGACTCCCCACCCACCCGTGGTGGTCGCTGCCACCACGGTTGTTGTCATGGGTGGCTACGCCACCATGGGTGGGCAAGAGCCGAGCCTCCCTGGCAACCATACCCTCCTCTCCGCCTCCATAAACGCTGCCTTCACCACTACGAGTCTGGTGTGCAGCCGGTGAAAGAGGTCGCCTCCCCATTTGCAAAGGTCAACTCTACTGCAAGCTACCATACTGGGTTTTTTTTAAAGAAAAAAAACATATATATATATATGCAAGTATATATATGTGAATGCACTGTGTGCATTTACATATATATATTTTTGTATATATATGGATTTTGCCACCTTCATCCATGGCTACATCCAGCCATGTTTCAGACTACACCAAACCTGCAATATGATCTCAACCAAAAGAAAACTAGGGTTAGAAACTTTTAGAGTAAAGAAAAAGAAATAGAGTTTCATTATAGAGTCTAATATTAGAGCCCTAACCCTAATTCAAATTAGGGTTAGGGATCCTCTAAAAGGAAGATGATTTTTTTATTTAAACATTTCTCTTCCCTTTTCCTTTGGGAGGATTATTATTTCCCCACTTAATAAATAAACTTAAATTTATAGTTATTAGAAAATGATGTTATGGGAATAGGCTTTATTGTAATGAAAGTTTTATTTTAATGATGGTAGACGCCTTAAGCTTTTGACTTATTGTGGGTGCCTTCCAGGGAGGTAAGGTTATTAAATTTAATTATATTTAAATCTTTATGTTGGGAATTCTCTATTTGTATAAAAGTCGTGGGATTATAAATCTTTATATTAGTCATTCTTTTAATAGAGAAAAGAATTAAATGGGTAGTTAATTTAATATAGTAATTATAGAGAATTTAAATAATAAGATACTAATGGAGTGTATTAATTTAATTTAAATTTCTAAAAGGACCTTCTAACCTTAATATTTAATCTGAAGGATAGCAAGATAAAATTGAAAATTATAGATTGTTATTTAATGAAGTTTCCTAGTCATTATTTAATTAAGTCATTTTTTACCTTTTTAAATTTAAAAGTGGGGTGGAGATTTAGAGAATATTAAATTAAAAAAAAATTATCAGAATTGTTATTAAAGATTTAATTCTTATTGTTCCATTATTTATTTGTATGTGCTTAACTAGGCAATCTTATTTTTAATTGGTCAATACATGTGGCCAGTGTATTGGCCAATGTAAAAATAATATTGTGATTTAAATTAAATAACTAATAAAGTAATCTCAATTTAAAATTTTAAAATCTAGAGTGGAGGGGTAGCTGTGAATCCCGAGATTTGGATTTCAACTCAAGATAACTTTCGTATTCTTCGATTAAATCTAGAGCATGTTAAACTAATGCAAGTATTGATCAATGTAAACATAATGTTATGATGAAAAATAGATTAACTTAGGTCTAAATCTGGACTTAGTATTAAATCCATTTTGTTAGGAGAAAGTTTAGTATCAGTTATAATTTAACCCTAGGAAAACACAGAAGTTGATTAGAACTTTGATCCTAGTACCCCAGGGTATGAGGGACGTTGACTCTCGTTATGATCTCACCTCAAACCCTAACAATGACATTTGACCACCAACCCCCTTGTGATTTCCTTTTCAAAAAAAAATTGTTGCATTTTTATCATGCAAATTTGGGCATGACAACATGTGATTTGTAATGGATCTGTAATCATAAATTGTTAGATTGCACACACTCAGGTCAATGAGTATTTTTGTCTGCATTCTAACAAGTGTAGAAAATAGAAGAAATCCTTTCAAGAAAGGTGGATTTAACAATCCTATTGTAAATCTCTTAACCAAGTGCACATTAAACATTGTTGCTAAACATATTAATAGAGTAGACCTTAACCAGTCTCCACATGATACTCCTAACAGGGTATATCATCAGAAGTGATCAAATTGTAAGCCTTAACCGACCCCTTCCAATATGCAGATAGTGAAGTTTTTTTTGGTTCCATCCCCATCATAGTTTTTACCTTCTAACAGGGGTTTTCTGCGTTACCATATCTTGTGTTATGTGTCAATTACTTTCTATGAATGTTTACATGTTTTTTAAAGTTTATGAATTGATATATCTTACCCAAAGATAGTATAGAATAGATGGTTGGTTATACAATTTATTACACAATGGATAAAGGTTAAAAGGGATAAAAGTTTTAGAGGTACTGATTCACCCCTCCCCTCTCAGTACACACTTCCCATTATTTCCAACATGGTGTTCATAGATCCATGAATTTGTAAGGTCATCCTTCATTCGCATTCTACATTCCAAGGTCAACTCCTTGATTTTAATCACACTTAAACATCTTCATGGGTATGAATGATTCCTACATCTTTTCATTAGGGTTTATGCAAGGTGAATAAAATATTTACCTTTCTACACACTTTCCTTTATGAAATTTCATTACATTTTCAAGGTTGATTCCTAAACATGGGTTTGACCAAGGAAAACCCATTTTACCCAACCTTTTCCCCATTTTTGTATGTGCACAAATAGGTTACAAAGTTGTTAGAAATTTTCTGTGTAGATCAGAAGTAGTAAGAGGATCCCTAAAAAATTCAATCAAAAGTACCAGGTATAGAATGTCTAAAACATTTTGTACCCTACAACTTTATCTTAGATTGAAATTATTGCCCAGTATAGCAATCTGGGCCTTGATTAAGCTCATTTCCAATTCTTGGCATTTATTTATTGGTCTATTATTTCTAGTTTTGTCTCTATTCCTCTATTTTTTCATCTACATTGCATCTTTCCTCTTTTCCTTTTTCATATCACATATTTGGAAAAGAATCACTGCCCCATTCACTACCCATGTCCTCACTTGATCCTATTGGGACATCTTCCTTTTGAGTGTGTAAGTTTGAAAAGGATTAATCATCCCCTTTTCCTTTTCTCCCCTCTTCACCATGTACATCTTTGATGAACTTGACTTATTCCATTTCTTATTTTGATTTTGGTGGTTAGATATCTTTTGTATGCATGTTGTGCTTCTAGGTTCACCTCCATGTACATTTTTGGTGAGTCTAATGTGTGACATTTCCATTATAAATTTTTTTCTAGATCTCCTTTGTATGTATTGCATTAGTCAATATTTATTATATTATATACATTAAATCTTCATGTTTGATTTGATGGTTAGATGTTCTTTTCATTAATGTATTATTGTTCTTACTTGATGAATGTGTGTACATCTCTTTCAAAGTTCATAGTTACATTAGATCTATCTTTCATTTTATTGTGCATGAGTGTTTTTAAATAGATTCCTACCTATAGTATTCTGGTTAAGAGAAGTTGTAGAATTATGGGTGCCTTGGATTCTAAGTCCTCTATATTTCCTAGGAATCTCGATGAGATCAACATGCCTACTAATTACAATCCTCCTATTATTGAGAATGAATCTTCCCACTATTATCGTGATAAAGATGAGACCTTAAGAGTTCCTCCTATGCAAGTTGAAAATCTTTCCCATTACATTGAAAAATTTGAGCAATGGTTATGACAAGAGAAATCCAATCATGAGGTCATCTCTATAGTAGAGGGTTTGAGGAAGACAATTCATGATGATGAACATGGAATTACATCTTGCATACTATCTCCCATCTCATTGATAGAAATGTCAAGCTTATTAGATATTGTTCCTATATAATATGGGAAAGGGAAGAAAATGTAAAAGATGGGTAAAATAACATTCCTTTCTACTAATTATACATTTGAAAGGAATATGCCCAACTAGGTTCAAGAGGAGAATCAAACACTAAGTTAGATAGTGTTTCCTTCCTTGAAATATGTGATTAATGAAATAGAAATGATGTATTAATTTTAATTAAGTACCTAATAAGATAAGATGCAAAAAACTTGAAATTATAGATAGAAATAGATTGATATTGAATAGAACCATATAGATCTTGAAAGTAAAGCTCAAAACTAATCTGTCAGAAAAATTTGAGCTCCAAGTGGAAGGGACGGGCCAAAACTTGTCCTATACATAGGGACTAATTGTCAATGGTGTTATGTACCTTGAAACTTTGACTAAAACTTTCAGGGTCTTTCCATTTGTGTGTGGTCTTTCTGATCTCGATCTGATGGCTCCACATCCTATTCTTGCACATAGAAAATGGGGAAGAAGGTTGAATAAAGGGGTTTTCCTCAGTCAAACCCATATTTAGAAATCAACCTTGAAATGAAATAAAATAAAATAAAAGCATGTTACCATGTAGCATCAGAGGCTAGATCTAGAAAATGAAGTACATCATACCTTAATAATGCAAATGCTTTGAATAAACATAAAAACCAAAAAGTAAATCAAGAAAGAAAAAATATCATGGAATAGATTTTGTAATTCACCACAATGTTTGATTGAGGAGAAGATAGAAGATTGAATGAAAGTGGGTGAATTAATATCTCCTTCCTTTGATAGAAAACTCCTTTACTTGGCCTCTAATGGGGGAAAGAATCCAGATCTATGGAAGAAGACACCTTGATTTATTGAGAGAGATGAATGCTTGAAACTTGCTGACTCTTGAATTTCTTGATTTGCTTACTTGCTCTTGGTAACTTGATCGACAGTAATGGTTTCACTTTGGTAGAATTTTGATCATGAATGCTAATAATAGATAATGGATGCCAAAATGAGGAGAGATAGGGGGTTTATATACATCTTACATCATTTAGGGGAGTTAGAATTAAGAGGATGATCATGAAACTAGATTTCCCCCTAAAAATATGGCAGAAACACTTAGGCCAAATTTGGGCTAAAATCCATGGGGACAGAATGCCAATGACATCTTGTACCTAGGAGAATGAGCCCAGATTTGAACTGGGTTCCAGATGAATAAGGTATGTGTGGGATCCCTAAGTATAACTCACTCTGAGGTTGGGACAGATCATGAAGGCCACAAATAGGGCTATAGAGCCTAGGTGAGGAAATGAATTATCTGATTGGAGGAAAAGAGAGGAATATGCCTAGAAATAAGGGCCAACCTTGATTTTAATCAAGATTGAAATGAATGGAGGACCCATATTTGAATTCATGCATCTTTTAAGTTCCATATGAGGTCCTACCATAAAAAAGGTACTAGAGTGGACCCAAAATAATCCTTAAATTGTACACAAATTAGGTGCTTACACTTTAGGACTATACATTTAGCCCCCACTTTAGCGAGAGTATGAGACAAACTTATGCTCACAGTAAAGGAAGAAAGAGAGACATGATCATGGGAAAATTGCAAAGAGATAAGACATCACTAATTTTGAGGATGTAAGTCCCCAAAAAAAGGATCTCAACTCAAACATCCATGCATAAGGGCATAGAAACAAAACAAAAGGAAAGAAAAAAGATACAAAATTCAAAGAGGGGTTAGTACTAAAAACCACAACTCCAAATCAACTTGTAGGAGAGAACTTGATCAAAAATGTCTCGTCCAGTAATATCATGTTCAAAAATCTATTGCAATAGCATAAGTGATCACATAGAAAGGGGAAGAGAATTACCGAAGATGATACAAAACTCCATGATCTAACCCACAAGAATATCTATGAGAGCATGGAAAAAAGAGAGAGACCACGAATCCAACATGCTAGCAAGTTGTGTTATTCTAGGTGATCCATGGAAGAAGAGGAGGAGAAGAATAAAAAGGCTAGAAATTTGTGTTATGATAGTTCCAATCATCCAAAATAAAAAGGGAGGGAGAATTGATGTTCTAGCAAGATGTGTTATTCTAGTCAATTCTACCTTGAAAATATGTGCACACGGGCAACTTTGAAATTTTACGCACAGGGACAACTTAAAAACTTTTCGCATGTAGGGGCGACTTAGGGGAATGGTTTTATGGAAAGTATTGTCTCCATGTGGATCCATACAAAATTATTAGGCCTAAGGAAATCATTGTTTCCAAAGGGAGAAAAAATGGGATTAGTCGTAAGGAAAGCATTGTCTTCTTAGGGATCCAAAAATAAACAAAATGATCATTCCTATGGAAATCATTGTTTCCTTGGGGATCCAAAAAAAAAAAAGTGATCATTCCTAAGGAAAGCATTGTCTTCCTAGGGTTCAATGAAAAAAAGATACATAATATATAAGGGAGGTCGGATGTATGCCCCCATCCTTATGATGGAAACATGGGTGGCATCATAAGGGAAAGAGAACAAGGATACCCACTTCCGTCAACAAGAAGATATCCTTACAGAAAAATATATGCCATAACCTTAACAAAGAGTGAAAAATCTTGTTAGCAAAGAAAATAGATAATTGTGAAAGGATATCCGCAAGTGGGAAGAGACCATTGAAAGGAAGAGATATTGGCTGCAATACATCTACCTTCAATAGGAGTTCTCAAACAAAGATAACATCTTCAAGACAAAGATGGGAAGAGAACAATAATTCTCCCTATCCCCTATCTCTAGGTGAGAAAGGGATTCTTGATGAAGGATAAAATACATTCAAACCCAAAATAAGGGAATTTATTTATGATAAACATAGTTTTGAAAATAATAAAGAGGTTGTAATCAAGGTTACACACCTCTTGCATAAGAGAGAATCCTGAATAAAAACAAAACAATTCCTTATAAGAAAAAAATATCACATGATAAAAAAATGCCACTAAACAAAGGAAAGTAGATCCATAGAAAAGGGCCCCCAAGTGCAAAGGCAATATAATACATATTGTACACCCTTGGTGATAGTTTTCTTATAATAGACATAAAATTTGATGCAAAAATAAGTTGCAAAGTAGGATACAAATCTTGAAGACAAGATCCTAATATAAGGAAAACATATTTATGCAACAAAGGACCTCATATTATAAGAGAAACAAATCAACAAAGGGGGGAGGAATGAATGTTTTTCTAAAGAGACAATGATGATCCTCCCAAATATAATATTATTTGATGATACACATGCTCTTTGAGGTATGAAAAAGTTTTTAAGAAAAGACAACAATACTTTGCATGAAACAAAGAATCTCATGCCAAAAGGATGTACCATCATAAAATAATACAAACCCGTGAAGATGGAATAAAGAGAAATAATACCACATTATGCAAACTTTGTGGATAAATCCATTATACAAGATATACACTTCCAAAAAGGGAAGATATTATAAAAAAAGATATTAATCCCATTAGATATAAACATCCTAAACAAACAAGTCTATGTATAGAAGGACATCATAGTATACAAGATATAAATAACAAATAGATAATGGATACTTTATGAGGAGAACAAAGATGAGATAATGATACCTTACCCCCCCAATCAAGGGAACAAGTAAAATTGCTTATTATGATGCCCTTAATGCACATTACGCCAAACAAAGAGCACCATATATGATAAGCTACTTAAAGTTGAAAAATGGAGAGAAACATAATAGGAGAAAATAAATGCTAAGATATGTTTTTTATTTCAAGAAAATGCATAAGATCTATTGTTAAACAAAGAACATATCTATCAACCAAATCTTGAACAAATTATCTAAACTCAACACAATCAACAAGAGAGTGTTTATTGCTATCATGAAAGAAACACATAAAATCTCAATTAAGAAGCCTTTGATTCTTTGGAAATTTTCTATAAGGAAACCAAATTCTAGAGTCATAATTAATTCTCCAAAAGATTATTTTAGCCCAAGCCAAGTAGTTATCCAAAGGGGATAGGTCAATGGATGGTGTTGGTAAAATAATGTCAAGTGCAGGATTTGGCTATGATGAAGAAGGCAAAGGAGTATCTTGAGGTATGAAACCTAGGCCACACTTAGTGACTTGTGTAGGAAGATCTATATGAACCTGAATACCTTGTTCATTAATGCCAAGTCCTAACCCATGATACCCTTGTTGAAGAGTGATATCATACCCTATATTATTTTTGGCTTTTAATGTAGAGGGTGAAGGAGATTCATATTGAGCTTTGTAGAAATATGTGGTATAAAAAGGAATAGGTGGAGAAATGTTTTCTTTGGGAGGATTCCTATCACTATTATTATCATCTTTAGGTGGTGAAGAAGAAGAAGGCTTGTCAAATGTTGGACATTAGGATTATGAATAATGCTTTGATAAAAGGAAAAAATTTTAAGGTCATCCATGGAATTTATTTTGAATGAAGTAATATATTTCAATGTTTTCTTACAGCTTAAGTTGTTCATGATAATTGTTTGACCTATTCCTACAGTTTGTTTATAATGGTTTCATGAGCTAGTACCTGAGGGTTCTAGTATCAAACATACTATCTAAAGGTATCATTTGTGAATGTGTTTATCTCCAAGTATGTATTGAGGACCTTCAAGACCTTTCTGAATATAGTTAGGATGTTATATGTTATGTACTTGATGGATATATACATATGTGGTTATTTATACTTTCTTCTATTAAGGTTACTTTTGATGAATCTTGAATGTCACTTAATGATTTAGGATATTTCTCATGATTATGTTGATTTATTATTAGTATCGATTATAGACTAACCCAATGCTCAAGACTCTAACCCTCATTATCATAATGCTACATGCTTTGTGTGTGTGTGTATACATGATGTGTTTTTATGATTTGAGGAAAAGTCATAGTTACTCACATGGCTGAGGTCCACATGATGTATCGATCCCAATCATTTGTCCGCAATGTCTTCTTTTATATGTATATCCATGCACATGTATTTCTTCTCTCTGATGCAGGCTTGCAGGAACTGGGCATCGACTCCACCTAGATTCACAGGTCTGAGCATTCCCTCAAAATTCTCGATCGGTGTTTTTGTTACGAAGACAATACCAATTTCTCGCAAGAATAAACCTAACTTTGGTCCTTTTCCCTAAAAATCCTTTGCACCTAGGTTGGGTACTCTTGAGTTAGTCTTGGATATATTTTCTTTGGCATGATGGTAATTTGTTTTGTTATCTCGATAGATTTGTTGTCTTAATTGATTTTTGAATTATTAATCCATAGGTCTTGTTGGAGGATTGGTTTATATGAGTGGTAATCCTTTTTCTGCTAGGATTGAATGTTATCTTTTATAGAATAATATCTAGTTGAAGTAATTAATATAATAAGAAATTAAAATACCTTATTATAAGAATTATAAAGTATATTCATAAATTAATATCGTCTTATAATAATAATATTTAAATGGGTATATATACACATAGGCATATGCGTGCACACACACACACACACACACACATAGATATATACACACACACACACACACACACACACACACACACACACACAGATAAGAATTAAATAATTATATATATTTATAATTTATGTAACAATATTGTTATAAGACTATATAGAAAATACTAAAGTAATTACCTTGAGAGAAATTCATTGATTGGCTAAGGTAATTAAAATGTACAATAGTAAATATATATACTTTGTGCTAAAGATAAAGACATTAATCCTTACTAAAGTAAATAAATTAAAGAATGTAATAATAGTAAATTATCTTCATGAATATCCCACAACTAAGGAATAAATTAATGTAGCCCTAAATTATTAACCAACCTTTGGTTACGAATGGTTGCATCAGTTGGATTTTCTTGTGCAACCACTCCTATAAGATACTTATGGGAGGAATTCTCAGAGAAGAAGGAAGGAGAGGACTCTTAGATTGGATAGGTTGGAGTAGAGAGAAATGTTTATTTTTTTTGGTGAAGCATGAGAGTTATTCCCATGAGTACATTAGATTGGGTGAGTGGTTGTGATGTAGAGTGGGCAGTCAGAAGGCCCAAAAAGGACTAGATTGTCCCTTCAACCTCCAAACACCAAAAGATAAGCAACCAAGAAAAGTGTCCCAAGTAGAAAAGTGCCTCTACACTTATCACAAGTGTAGAAATTACTTGTCATTATTTTATCACAACCTACCCCAACAGGGTAACCCAATCACTAGGTTCTATCAAGTCTCATAAACCAACCCCCAATTTGTTGGCTATTAGGCACCTACACTAGTTTGACACAAACTCCCCATATAATAATTTCCAAGGACCAAGGGTGACCTATATTCAATGATTTGGTCTAGTTAGGTCCCTAAAATAAAAATCCAATGATCCTACTCACCATGTGCAACAATTTGGACATGGTTGCTTTGATAGGCTACTTCTAGGCTTGTAGCCTTTTCAAGTAGAAATTTTGACTTAACACAAAAGTATTCCACATAACCATTCCATCAAATCATATATTTAGGTACCCTTTATGGCTTAAGGGATACTACTAAAGTACCAAAACTTGGAAGTGAAATGAAAACAAAATGACACACTGATTTATCAAAGTAATTAGGCCTAATTAGGCTTCCAATTACAATACAGGTGCCACTTATGTACAAAAAAAACCCAATCTAATACTTGGATCATGTGAGAGAATGCACAAGGACTTAACAGACCAAGATTCGGACCTTGGCAAGTCCCTAATGGTGACTTATCTGGAGTGTACTCAATGCATAAGAGGTGCACACATGGTCTTGTACACCTAGGGCATCAGGTTACACCCATCTCCATACATGTTACCAAACCAAACCTGCATAATCTCAAAGGGCATGTTCAATACATGAATTTCACCAAGGGGCATTAGATTCCCATGGTGGAATCGAGAAATATACACAATCGTTTAATGAAACCCCGATTTAGGGCCTATGAACTAGGAAGCAAGATTGAAAATATAATAACTTTAGATACAGAAAATATTAGGACATGAGACCAAATTAAAAAGGAAGAAACTTCATAGGGATATCTAAATATGTCATACCTTCATCCCCAATCTTCCGTATCCATCCGTACCAATTCATTGTTACCCAAAATTGCAGGAAAGTGGTTGATTTTTATTATTTTGAATGCCAATTACAATCAATTGTCCTACCACCTACCTATAAGGGCTTATGTAGGCATTCCCAATGGTTAAATCCACTTTTCAAACTACCTAGCTTTTTAGGAATGGATTTACAACTTTTGACAAAATGTTGCTTAAAAGTTGCTTGACAACTTTTGAGAAACTTCGCAATATTTTTGCAATTTTAATCCTAAGTGACCAAACTTGGTCCAGAACTATAAGCTATGATCCCACATGGAACTAAACATGTTCAAACATTAAAATATAATAAAATAACCTATCTTTAAGGTTTAGGACACTAGTTGACCAATAGTTGACCAAGGGATTATAAATGCCAATCTTGGGACTAGGTCTTACAAAGGGTGTCCAATATGAAACCTTTTATTACTAACTTGACCTGGAGACTACTAGGACCTACAAGGAGTCCATAAGTTCCAAAGAAACACTTAGTTTATCTAGGGTTCTCTTGCACCATACTCCCCATGAGGATTTCAACTCAAGTTCCCACTTGAGGTTAATTGATCAATAGTGATGCCATGTTGTTTGATTTGTTCCTCTGCCATCCAAGTAGCATCAATGTTAGGGAGTCCTTTCCACTTTACCAAATATTGCATATAATTTTTTTTCCTTGTTTTCTTCAGCACCTTGGACACAATAATTATTTCTAGCTCCACTGGTTTTCTTTATGGAAGATTTGTTACGTAGTCTCCATCCTCCTCATTTTGTGGACCCTGCACATTAGTTACATCTGAAACACATTTCTAAGGGGTGAGATCTAAAACATTAAATATAGGAGAGATCAATAAGGTAGGAGGAAGAGAGATTTCATAATCATTTTCACTGATCTGATTGAGAATGGTGCATGGCCCAACTTTATTCATGTGTAGCTTTGAGTATTTACCCTTGGGTAATCTCTCCTTTTTTAAATAGGTCCATACTTTATCTCTGATTTGGAAATGGATCTCTCTCATCTTCTTATCTTCCTATACTTTTTATTTCATGGTGGACTACTGCAATGTGTCTTTGACTTTTGCCTGTATCTTTGTGATTAGCTTTTCTAGATCTTCACCTTGTGCACTCACCTTGAAATCTGAGGGTGACTCTACTAAGTCTAGAGGACCCTTAGGATGTAGGCCATAGATAGTTTAAAAAGGTGTTTTTCCCATAGACCTGTTTAAGGAGTCATTAAAAGAAAATTTTTCTTGAGGTAGAATCATATCCCAACTTTGAGTGTGTTGTTTTGTGAGACACCTTAGGAGGTTTCCAAGTGACCTATTTACCACCTATGTTTTCCCATTTGTTTGTGGGTGGTATGTTGAACTATAGGTCAAATTTGTACCTAGATTCTTGAAGAGTGTCCTCCAAAAGTGTCCTTGAAACTTTGCATCTCTATTTGAGACTATTGTTTTGGGTAGGCCATGGATTAACCACTTCCTAGAAAAATAGGTGTGTTATGTATGAGGCATCATTTGTGCTCTTTCAATGGACAAAATGCACCATCTTGATAAACCTGTCAACTATGACAAATAGACTATCATACCCTTATTTTGTTCTTGGTAGACCCATTACAAATTCCATGGAGATTGACTCCCATGGTCTAGTGGGTATAGGCAGATCTAGTACATGCCTTGATTAGTGGACACTCCTTTAGATTTCTTAAAAATGGTACATGTTTCAACAAATTTTCTGACATCCTTACAAAATTTTGGCCAAAAGTAACTCCTCTTCACTAGGTTTTTTGTCTTACCTATTCCAAAATAACCACTCATGCCACCATAATGCTTTTCTGTGATTATATTTTTTCTCATGGAACACTTAGGAATGCATAACTGATCCCCCTTAAACAAAAGAACATTTTGGATAAAAAAATCACAAATCTCAATGTGATACCCGCCTGTTAAATTTGTGCACACCTCAAAGGCTTCTCTGAAACATGGATCCCCTACATATAAGTGTTTGAGTGAGTCAATGCCCACACTTTGAATTTGAACTTCTTCGATCAATCTAACCCTTCTACTAAGTGCATCAGCCACCTTATTGGCTAGTCCCTTTTTATGCTTTATGTTGAAGGTGTAGGCCTTCAATTGCTCCATCCATTTTATATGTCTAATCCCTAGTTTGTCCTGAGTATTGAAAAAACTCAATGCATGGTTATTAGTGAAAACTATAAACTCCTTTGGAAGCAAGTAATGCCTCCATTTTTTAAGTGCTTGGACCATGGAATATAGTTCCAAATCATAGAGTAGAGTACTTTTTCTTTGCATCATTTAACTTTTTAGAGAAGAACGCCACAACCTTACCTTCTTGGCTTAGAACAACACCTATTGCCAAGTTTCTTGCATCTGTCTCCACAAAAAAACACTTTATTGAAATCAGGTAGGGTTAGGATTGGGTATTGGGATAATCTTAAGGTATTGGAAAGCATCATTAGCCTCTTTAGTCCATACAAACTTAGTCTTTTTTCCACCTTTGATAGTGTCCAACATAGGAGCACACACATGACTCAAAATTTTAATAAATTTTCTATAAAAAGTGGCAAGACCATGAAAGCTTCTAACATCACCTTGATTCTTTGGTGTAGTCCAGTTTATAATAGCTTAAAATTTTCTAGTATCCATCTTAAGGGTGCCTTGAGAGATGAAAAAACCTAAGAAGGTAAGTTCCTTCCTCATAAACATGCACTTTTCCAAGTTGATCACCAACTTGTGTTGATGAAGCCTCCTCAAAACCTATTCCACATGTTCAAGATGTTCTTCTTTTCTATGACTATAAATCAGTATGTCATCAAGGTAGATTACTACAAACTTTCCAATAAAATCAATGAAAATATCAATCATGGGCCTCATGACTGTGCTTGGGGAATTGCTTAAACCAAACATCATGACAAGCCATTCAAAAAGACCTACAATTCTTTTTAATGTGGTCTTCCATTCATCCCCTGGCTTTATTCTTATTTGGTGATATCCTGATTTTAAATCTATCTTGGTAAATTAACAAGCATTGCCTAATTTATGAAGTAAGTCTTCTATTTTTGGAATGGGAAATATGTATCTTATAGTAATTTTTTTTATGGCCCTACTGTCTGTACATAACCTCCTCTTTCCATCCTTCTTGGGTGCTACGACTGATGGGACAGCACATTGGCTAAGGCTCTTTTGAATCAGTCCTTTCTCAAGCAACTCACTGATTTGCCTTGCAATCTCTGCATTTTTAGTAGGGTTCATTTTATAAGGTGCCTTATTGGGCAACAAAGAGCCAAGTATCAAGTCTATTTGATGTCTAATGTCTCATAAGGGAGGGAGGCTTGAGGGTTGGTCACTGCCCATGACATCAGTGTATTTATCCAACAGTGTCTTGATTTCCTTTGGCATTTTCTCCTTCTCACATATTTCCACACTATCCTTAGGCTTGGAAAAGAGTATAAAACTCTGAGATTCAAGTTCTTTCAATGTTTTCATCAATTGTTTCTCCCCTATAGTGATAATAGTGGGCTCTTTTTCTACTTTTGAGTCAGGTAGAGGCTTCATGGTAAATGCTACCCCATTTTTGGTGATGGAGTAGGTGTTCTTCCTACAATGATGTATGGAATCACATCATATTGCCAAGGTCTACCTAGTAAGACGTGGGAAGCATCCATTTCTACTACATGACATAGCACCTTATCTTTAAAGTCTTTTGTAGAAAATTCTACCCAAGCTTGCTCGGTTACTAGAGTTTGTTGACTTTTGGTTAGCCATGAGACATGGTAAGGAAAGGGGTGTGGCTTCTTAGGTAGGTCTAGTTTTTGGACCATTTCAAGAGACACCAAATTTTCACTTGAACCAGAATCTATAAGGAGAATACATACCTTTCCATGACACTTGATCTTTGTCCTGAAGAGGTTCTTCCTTTGAGGTAGTTCTTGGGTTTGTGGTACTTGCATGAAATCTTGCCTCATCATTAGATATTCTCCTTCCTTTGGTTCTATATCCCTTATATTTGTGTTTTCCTCTTGTTTATCCTCTTGAATGAGTTGTTTCCTTCTCTCCCCTTGATTTTTGTTATTCCTTTTCTCTGGGCACCTCTCTGCATGATGACCAAGTTGGTTGCAGTAATAGCATTTCAAAGGTCCATTTCCCCTTCCTATTCCTCTATTGAAGGGTTGCCTTCCCCTAAATTTCCCTCTAAATTTTGATTCACCATGTTCCTTGTCTCCTTGGCCTTGATCAGTAGTTTTGTTGCTGCCACTATATTGTCCTCTATTCCAAGAGGTGCCCCTTCCTCTAAAACTCTTTCCACCATCATTTCTCTTTCTCTTTCCTAAGTATTTCTTTCTTTTCCACTTCTCTTCTACCTTGAGTGTCATCTGATAGTATTATTTTATTGATGTAGGGCTGTGTAGGCTCAATTCTTCTTGAATGGACACCTTGAGACCATTCATGTACCTTTCTATCTTTTCTTCCCCATTCTCTGTTGCATTAGTCTTCATACATAGATTTAGGAACTCAGAATAGGAGCCTACATCCATGTATTTTTGTTTTATATTTTTCTTCCTCGTATGGAGTTGTACCCCATAGTCTTTTGGTACATATATCTCCTTTACCAATGTTATCATCTTGTTCCACGAAGTGATCATGCTTCTAACATTCTTTACCCTCTATATTTGGATGAAATTCCACCAAGTTAGGGTTTCTCCCTTCAACTTGGATTTTTCCATCTTCACTCTTTGCTTCTCAGGAATGTCTTCACATTCAAAAAAACTTGTCAAGGCCTCAATCTAATCTAAGGCCAATTCTGCATTCATCTTCCCAGTGAAATTTGGTAAGTCCAACTTCTCTTCCATGGTTCTTCTCCCCCATAGACTTTAGGGCATCCAAGAGGGGTCTCTGGTCTACAGGAACATTCACATCCTGATTAGGGGTTTCATCTTCCTCTTCACTCCCTTCCTCACCATCAGACATGTCTTCTCTTCCCCTCTCTACCTTGTTCTCAAGTTCTTGAAGCCTCTTGGTCAGGGATGCATTTGTTTCCTTTTGTTCTCTCACTATCCCTGCAAGTTCCATGTTTGTAACCCTTGTAGGGATCTCTTCATCCTCAGTAGCAGACATGGCTCTGATGCCACTTGATGTAGAGTGGGCAGTCAGAAGGCCCAAAAAGGACTAGATTGGTCCTTCAACCTCCAAACTCCAAAAGGCAAGAAACAAAGAAAAGTGTCCCAAATAACAAATTGCCTCTAAACTTATCACAATTGTAAAAATGACTTGTAATTAGGTTATCACAACCTACCCCAATAGGGTAACCCAATCACTAGGTTCTATTAAGTCTCATAAACTAACCACCAATTTGTTGGATACTAGGCACTTACACTAGTTTGACACAAACTCCCCATAGAACAAACTCCAAGGACCATAGGTGACCTATATTCAATGATTTGGTCTATTTAGGTCCCTAAAACAAAGATACAATGATCCTACTCACCATGTGCAACAATTTGGACATGGTTGCTTTGATAGGCTACTTCTAGGCTTGTAGCCTTTTTAGGTAGAATTTTTTACTTAAAAAAAAATTATTCCACATAACCCTTCCATCAAATCATAGATTTAGGTATGCTTTATGGCTTAAGGAATCCTACTAAAGCACCAAAACTTGGAAGTGAAAGGAAAATAAAATGACACACTGATTTGTTAAAGCAATTAGGCCTAATTAGACTTCTAATTACACTACATGTGCCACTTTTGTACAAAAAAAACCCAATATAACACTTGGATCATGTGAGGGCATGCACAAGGACTTAACAAACCAAGATTTAGGCCTTGGTGAGTCCCCAATGGTGAGTTATGTGCAGTGTACTCAATGCATAAGAGGTGCACACATGGTCTTGTACACCTAGGGCATCAGGTTACACCCATCTCCCTGCATGTTACCAGACCAAACCTGCATAATATCAAAGGGCATGGTCAATACATGAATTCCACCAAGGGGAATTGGATTCCCATGGTGGAATCGAGAAATATACACAATTGTTTAATGAAACCCTGATTTAGGGCCTATAAACCAGGAAGCAATATTAAAAATGAAATAACTTTTGATACAGAAAAGATTAGGAAATTAAACCAAATGAAAAAGGAAGGTACTTTTCAGGGCTATCTAAAGAAGTCATACTTTCATCCCCAATCTTCCGTACCTGTCCATACCAATTCATTCTTACCCAAAATTGTAGGAAAATAGTTGATTTTTATTGATGTTGAATGCCAGTTACAATCAGTTGTCCAACCACCTACCTATAAGGGCTTATGTAGGCAATCCCAATGGTTACATCCACTTTTCAAACTATCTAGCCATTTGGAAATGGATTTACAACTTTTGACAAAATGTTGCTTAAAAGTTGATTGACAACTTTTGAGCAACTTTGCAATTATTTTGCAATTTTCATCCTAGGTGACCAAAATTGGTCCAAAACTATAATTTATGATCCCACATGGAACTAAACATGTTCAAAAATTAAAATATATGAAAATAACCTATCTTTAAGGTTTAGGACACTAGTTGACCAATAGTTGACCAAGGGCTTATAAATGCCAATCTTGGGACTATGTCTTACAAAGGGTGTCCAATATGAAACCTTTTATTACTAACTTGACCTAGAGACTACTAGGACCTACAAGGAGTCCATAAGTGAAAAAGAAACACTTAGTTTATCTAGGGTACTCTTGCACTAGGCTGGTAGAAGGATTGGGAGGATTGAATTATATGGAGGACTAAAGCTTCCAGTAGTCTCTAAAGGATCATTTTCAAGGTTCCTCCACAAGATCACAAGTAGGTTTCTCCCTAGAATAAACTCTCTATGTTGAATATTTGATTTCAATACTGGAAAGAATGTGCCTATTATATCTGAGTAGTATGGTGTGTGATTGTCTTCTTGTATTGTAATTGAAAGGGATGTGGGGTAATTGTTTTAGTGATGTCTTGGAAGATGATCAAATATTTATAAGTGAGAAATTGTGTATTTCCTTCATGAATTCTATGTTGCACTATATATAAACTCTTTAGAATCCTTTGTGAGTCTTTTACTTAGGTTTATACGTTAAGTTGGGTCATTAGAGATCTCAGGAATTGGTTGTTTATCATTCCACTATCATTCTTTTTAGTTTCTCTCATGTTTTTCTAGAATACCCATGTATGTTCCTGTAGGAGTTTCTAGCAGGATCTTGGGGTTGGATTAGGTTTTATGGGTGTTCTAGAGTGAAATGGGGAGATCTCAAATGGGTCTTCTTCAGGTTATGCTCCAAGTGCCCCCATTTTTCCCAGTTCATCTTGCAAGAGAAATATTGATGTTGGTCTTTAGTTTTTTCTCAATTTTTGACCAACTGTGTAGTTATGGGACCAAATGCACAGAAGCCATGACCAAGTGTGTGGGTTAACCAAGTGTGTAGGTTACCAAGTGCGTATAAAACATGATCAAATGCACAACAAGTCATGCCAACTATGCAACTTGAGGGCCAAGTACCAGAGATTAGGGTTTGTTAGGTCTCAAGGCATTTTTGGTTGGTGGAGAGGTTGTTTTCATCATGGAAGTGACCTAATTGTTGATGAACTATAAATGATTGAATGTTTGAAGATGATAAGTTGATGATCACCAAGATGCAAAATTGAATGCAAGACATTAAATCAGTTAATGTATTTTTTTTGGCATTGTTGTCAAAGGGAAAGAAAGACTCAATGAAATATCCATTAGGGAGAAGAGATTCTACAAAAAAGGGAGAGACAGAATCAGAAGACAGAATTTCTACACCTATCCATTGAAGGTAATGAAGAAAGGGAGAGCACATAGTAGAATCAAATCTATAGGGAGAGTTGAGCTTACCAAGATTCAGATATTTGAATTGGTTATAAAACAATAAGTTTTAATATGTTATGGCATGTTTTATACTGCATATTTCATATTGTGTTTCCATCAATGCCAAAGGGAGAGATTGATGAACTATAACTGATTGAAAGTTTGAAGATGATAAGTTGATGATCACCGAGCTGCAAAAGTGAATGAAAGACATTAAATCAATTAATGTATTGTATTGTCATTGATGTCAACTTAATATGGTTTGATTGTTCTGAAGAGGCAAACTTTATGTGGTCGGTAAAACATAGAAGGTTTGTATACACCGAGTAATAATGAACACCGAGCAGTTCACAATGTATACCAAGCACAATAGTAACTGAGCAAGTGTTACTGAGAAAGACTTAATGACTGAGCATAATTGGAGTTAATGACCAAGCATAACTGGAGTTAAAGAATGACAAAATTGCTTAACTAGCAGAGCTACAATTTAGGGATTGAGTGATTGATTGTTTTATTATCAATGATCAGTTAAACTAAAGCAAGGAACGATATTAAAAGCATGTTTTATTCACAGTTATCAAGGAGAGATTTATGGAATAAAACTAAAGGAGAGATTTACGGGATAAAGAAAATAATGGTGCATTTTATGGATCAAGGAGAGATCTACAACAAAACAAGGAGATTGAGCATCTAATCATGGCTATATAAAGAGACAAGGAATTCATTATCAAAGAGAGGAATGTTGAGTATGTTTTGTGTGAAGATATAAATCTTCATGCAGATCTGATCATACAAGTTGAAGAATAGAGCCAAGGAATTCTGCAAACACCAAGCAACAAAGCACAGAACATTCACCAAGCATAACAAAGAAAGAAAAAAAAGGAACAGAAGTATATATTGATCAGAGAGGTATTATTGGACTAACAATAGATCTGAATATTTTCAAATCAAAGTTGTATTTTGAATAGATCATTTACTATATTAGTTTAACCATTGATTCAGAAAATCTCTTAATTGAGTGGGATTGAATAATCCTTATTGTATTAAGATACCCAAGAGTATCAAAAGGTTTTCTTCTTGATAGCATAGTGAGTGCTAGGTCAAAAAAAAAACTGTTGGTTTTAAATCTTGTAACAAGGTCACACTTAACAGTGTGTATTGTAACCTTTAACAGGATTGGCTCTTCATTGAGCTCACTTTAGAAGAGTAAAAATATTTTGGGTTACCGGTCCCAGGTGGTTTTTTCCCATATTGGGTTTCTACATTAAAATCTATGTGTAAAATGTGTACATGTTTCATTGCATTGATATTTTGTTTTACACATTATTTAAACTAGATTGGTTGATTAACACTAATTTTATTTGTTGCTACTTAGTAAAGTCCAAAAAAGATAAACAGTACATCTTACCGAACAGTTTATATTTGTTAAGATTATTTATGGCATACATCTTGATGAAATTGGGACTGTAAGATAACTGAAGGTATTATATTTGAGAGATAAGCTTTTGGTTGGATCTTTTGGAATTATTATTAAGGCCACTGATTCACCCCCCCCCCCCCCCCTCTCACTTATTCTAACAAATGTTTCTTGATGAAATGAATTAGGATGTTTCATCTTCAATCTTACAATTTTTATGTAATACTTTCAGGATGTTTGAGAATGGTTTTAGCCTCCTAGGAGTTCAAATAAAGATTCTAGATTTTGAAGGATTTTAGAAAATTTTAGACTTAGCTAAATTTCAGGATTCAACATGTTTTATGCATCATGATCTTTTTATGATGTTTTGTGGTTTGATTTGGTACCAGAGGCATTAGTTATATGGTTTTGTAGAAAGATTAATATTGATTATGAATGATACATTTTGATGTCTTCTTATGTGTTATTTATCATCTTGAATGCTGGATTAGGGTTTAGGAGTGTCTGGTAGACTAGGAACTGTAATGGATGAAAATGGGGTTTAGGAGATTATTGGCTAATTGTTGTTTGATTTGCTTAGAGTATATCGATTTCCTTAACCCTATTTCATATTTACTTGAATTTAATTGATTGTGTATTGCAATTGTGATTAAGGAGAGATAAGATGTTCCTCTTTTATTCCCAAATGCACAAATGGGAGATCCAAGTTGATCAACCCAAAAGAAGGGCTAATGCACAAATGAATCAACTATTTGGAAAGGAGAATAACAAGAAGGAATCTTGAATTTTGTTAATTATATGTATAGAAATGTTTTATGACAGTAATTGAAGAAATAGGAGAAATGCACTGACCTTGAAATATTACAGATCAAAGAATGTCATTTTTTGAGGTTTGTAGGTTGTTTCTAGAAAAATTGATAGTTGATCCTGAATTGGAACACAGAGACAAACAAAACCCAGAAATACTTTTCCATTCTGATGTTGTCTAATGAAAAAGGTCGACCTTGACCCACAAATGTCAACCCTTACCCAATAATGTTGACCCTGACCTGCATAGGTCCGACAGAGAATCTGTTCACGCTATCTGAAAGAAAGCTGAAAAGGGTATCCAGATCTAGTCTCAAATTTGTTGTTTTGAACCTGTACCCTACAATAAAAAGAGGATTGTTTATTGTTGGGGAGGGGTTTGCCTTGGTCAAACCCTGGTTTTGGAATTAACCTTAAATATGTATAATTGAAATTGCAGAAATGGACAAAGTAAATGCTTAAATTCACCTTGCTTGTAAAAGTCCTTGTGGCAGATTCAAATCCTTGGATCCACAAGTATGCTTCAAAATGTGGAATGTAGAAAGGTAGGATGTCTTCAATCTCTTTCTTGTAGATCTCCAACACCAAGTCTTGAATGGGTTCTTGATTTTGGAATAGGCTTGGAAGAAGGTGGATGGAGAGATCACCAAAAGGGCATTATGTAGCTTGAGTCCTTCAATGGCCTCCAATGGATCTCCTTCATGAAAATGGATGCTTGAATGGATGAATGCTTTCTTGAAATCTTGCTCTTTAGCTTTCTTTTATTTCTCTTGAAGATAGTTTGAGAATGCTTGATTGGAAGACTTCGTTCACTTGATGATGGTTAGAGAAAATGAGAGGAGAAGGCTCCCTTTTATATGAAATTAGGGCACAATCTTCTAAGGAGGCCAACATAGGAGAATTAAATTTCTATTAAAGCCTTTACCCCTAGGAGAGGACCTATATTAAATATAATTTAGGAATCGACACTTCAAAACCCGAAACAGCCGACCCGGAAGCGGGAAAATACTTTTTGCAAAGACCGACATCCAAAACTGTGAGACCCCAGGATCTGAACCCTGGGTCAAGGTCGAGGTCAACCTTGACCTAGGTCAGGGTTGAGGTTGACCTTGACCTAGGTCAAGGTTAAGGTCAACATAGACCTGAAAGGTTGACCCTGACCCTGAAGCCCAAAATCACCAGTCTGCAGTTCAGAATGCAGAAATCAGGCTAAACAAGAGTGGAAAGAGGGACAAAATAGGGGGGAAGCCATGTCAAGATTAGGAACCCATTCTAGGTTCTTTATATGACCCCAAACCACTTACTCGGAAGGATAAATAAGTCTAAAATGGAAGTGCTTCCATTTTTCGACTATACATTTAGCCCCCACTTTAGCAAGAGTATGAGCTCAACATAAACTCTTGGTAAAGGAGAACATAAAGAACATACAATCTTATTGGAACCAAAAGGGATAAAGAAACCCTCAAGCCCCCAAGGGACTTAAGTCTTTATCAACCCTAAGATCATGATAAGAGAGACATCACTTAGTTTAAGGAGAGAGAGAAAGAGGGTGTGATTATCTCGCCCAATGAGAACTTATGTCTCATTGTGAACCACACAAAAAGCATAACTAGAAAGATGGAGTTGAACTGCCTAGTGAATGTGGCTAATCACTAGTCAACCCATCAATGAGATCCATTCTTAAAGGGATCAACACATTGTAAATTGAAAACTGGAGGGATCAAGAGATCCGTGTAAATTTAAACTGGAGGGATCAAGAGATCCTTAAAAAGTAAAGATGACCATGCTTTAAGGATTAGTTTCTTTTAATCCATAAAGGGAAAATTTTTAAATCTTGAAAACTATTTGTAATGTGTGTGTGTGAAAAAAGTGAGTAGAGTGTATGCCCCACGTTAAAGTCATTGCTAACACTTTAACAGGAACAATGGTTTTAACGGAAACATCAACAACTCTACGGATTACGTTTCCACTGCAAGAATCCCCCAAAGGAAGACAAAACAAGGGAAATACAACATAAACATACATAAGAACACAAGAGGGATCTACCTATTGTGGGGTCAATATGATTATAAGATAACATGTATATAGAAATATAATATTATTGCAAATGAATTGACATCATTCCCCAAAGAAAGTAGAACTATAATCACAAAGGAGGAAAGAAACTTAAGAATTACAAAGAGGAATCTTTTCAGACCACAACATGGAGACCAAAAAGAATTAGTGCTACCATGTCACATATCCAAGCAGATTGTACAAGGAAAATAGTTACAAACAATAGCACAAGTACAACATAACATGAAATAACATATAGAAGAATGTAGATACACATAGAGGATTTGAAAAACAGTTGCGATTCTATCATCACCTTGCACCAACAAAGTAACAAGGGTCATATAAAAGAATCTAACAAACATTTAGAAAAATATATTATGGGGGAAGCACATTACAACATACAAACACACAAAGGGCTACCATAAAGGATGAGCCAATCAAGCATGTTGTCAACCCTCCCCATTTTGGTTTATGTTATTTAGGGTAGGTGGGCAACTTGCAAGAGGGACTATATCCAATATAGTAGGGATGATGGCCAGTTCCAAACAAGGATCCTCTTGACAATCACAATGTTCATTACTAGGTGTAATTGTTAATTGAGTTGAAAGCATATGAGGTAAATCATTATCAAGATCAATGGTCTCATATTCATCACTAAGATCAATAGGATCATCAAGAGTGTCCTCCTCATCGAGGTTGATTGAAATGGGATCCAAGATGTGAATAGGATCGTCATACTCATTCATCTTGATATCATGAATATTAACATCCAATTTATCAGGCATAGGTTGATCGAAGGTAGGCAATGAGTTTTGAATCATAGAAGCACAGGCTCTAGCATTAGCTCTACACTTCTTATGACATTCATTAGCAGATTTGTTACGTTTAACTTTATTTGGCACATGTTGAGAACTAGGAGGAATGACAATAGGTTCCTTCACAAGTTCCATAGGAAGATTCTCAATAGGTTGTAATGAAAGAGTAGGAGTTTGATCAATTTTATTAGCAGCAATGGATAAAGGAGGTATTGCAGGAGTAGGAAAAAGACCATGGTCAGAATCAATCTGAGGCATACTTAACTCAACAATTTTGCGATGTTTGTAAGCTTGATAGGAGCGTAAGAGATGATCAGGGTGAGAAGGACATGAATTAGGTAATGAAGGCCAAAGAAAATTGAGAGTAGCACAATCTCTAGGCCTAGAAGGTTGAAACAAACTATGATTAACTATTTTGACTTCTCCATTATGAATGAACTTAAGACATTTATGAATGGGAGAAGCAATATCATGCATAGTAGTTATCCAAGGTAAACCAAATTTGATTTGAAATTGATCAAAATTAGGAATAATAATTAAGGTAGTATCTATAACCTTACCACAAAGTTCAACAGGTAAGTTAATAGAACCAAGTGCAGCATAAAGAAAGTCATTACAAGTTTGGATCCATGCATCAGATGAATCATAAAAATCATGTTGTAAGCCTTTCATAAAAATATTTTCCTCAGTAATGATATTGATTAAAGATGTGGGATCAACTAGACAACCACGAGTAGGTATTTTAACAATCCTAGCATAGATATAAAGGGGACCATCGGGAGCTTTAATTGTTTCAGAATCATCAAAGGTGATTAAAAGTTCCCTAGGTCGCTTATCCTTAATTTGTTTTTGAATTTTAGGTGGAATTGGAAGTTGAAGTGGAGGTGAAGGATCTTGAACCATAAGTTGAGATGGCACAACACTCTCCACATGATTAACAATGTTATTAAGATCATCCATCTTTGAATCAAAAACAATGTCTACAGGAGATGGTTGAGCTATAGTATTAGCATCATGTGTAGGTAAAGGATTGGTATAGATTTGAAGGTTTTGATTAGGAGGAGAAATATATTTATTCCCATTACCATCAAAATTATCAACAGACAAACCTTTAGAATCAATTAAGTCTTGCATTTTATGCTTTAGAGAGTAACATTTTTCAGTTTCATGGCCATTTTGGTGATGGTATTGGTAGAAAGCTTTAGAATCAAAGGATTTTGAAGCTATCATGGTGGGAAGAAGAGGTCGAATAGGAGGCAAAGTAATCATACTAGCACTTAACAACCTACTCATTATAGATTGCAAAGTTTCAGAGAGAGGAGTAAACATACAATTCATGCGGAAAGCAGTGGATGTAGGAGCACTATTAGATGTAGCTGCAACTTGATCAACAACCACATTTGTCTGTTTATTAATCTTGACATAGTTGTTAGGTTTCTAAAACTTATTAGGATTAGGAGCATTGTCACCCTTATCAACTAGAACAGGAGCCATTGGAGTGTTTCTCTCAAACTGACTCACTTGTAATT
>MU227814.1:1230293-1250059 GCA_018584345.1 Thuja plicata | reverse complement strand
AAAAGTGTAAGAAGCAGTAGGAATAGAAGACACAACCGGTGGAACATTAGGAACCACAGTTGGAAGAGGATTAGTATAAGTGAAAGGCACACTATGATATGTAGGTTGTGAGGTAGGTAAAGATACCGGTGGAGCACTCATAGGAATAGGTGAACTTGGGAGAGAAGTTGTTATCAAAGGAGTGTAAGTAGGAATACTAGGTAGAGGAATAGAAGAAAGTCCTACACTAGTGACAATAGGTGTGAATCCTAACCCTTGAGCCTCTTGAGCTAAAGGATTAACATTCAAATTCACAAGATGAGTAATACTACGCAAGAAATTAACACCTTGATCATTATCACAGAGAAATTTCTTAAGAGCCTCTATAGCTTGGATGGAATCTTGATTATGGTTTTCTTGGTTAAGCTAATTTCCCATTTTATCAAGTTCGGTTGAAAGGTTTTGCACTTGTTTAGGAGGAACTCTTAAAATGTCATTTTCATCATGAGATGAGTGAGAAGAGTTATACTCCATAGAAGGATTGGAATCATGAGTTATCAAATTATCATCCGGGATCATAAGGAAAGGAGAGGAAGACTCAGGATCAAAGGAACCCATAAGTCTACGGCTTCTTCTAACCGGGATACTATAAGTAGGACTAGATGTTGTAAAGCTCATACACCAATACAATGCAAATGAACTAACATACAATTTTGATCAATGGAATTTAAATGTAATTTGAAAGAACATGCAAGATCTAGCATAAATAATGTAAATCTAACACCAAAAAGAAAGAGTTGTCTATCGCAGGTTCACCAAAATGTAATGGATGAAAATGGGGTTTAGGAGATTATTGGTTAATTGTTGTTTGATTTGCGTAGAGTATATCAATTTCCTTAACCCTATTTCATATTTACTTGAATTTAATTGATTTTGTATTGCAATTGTGATTAAGGAGAAGATAAGATGTTCATCTTTTATTCCCAAATGCACAAATGAGAGATCCAAGTTGATCAACCCAAAATAAGGGCTAATGCACAAATGAATCAACTATTTGGAAAGGAGAATAACAAGAAGGAATCTTGAATTCTGTTAATTATATGTATAGAAATTTTTTATGACAGTAATTGAAGAAATAAGAGAAATGCACTAACCTTGAAATATTGCAGATCAAAGAATGTTGTATTCTAAGGTCTGTAGGTTGTTTCTGGAAAAACTGATAGCTGATCCCGAACTAGAACGCAGAGACAAACAAAACCCAAAAAAAATTTTCCATTCCAATGTCATCTTATGAAAAAGGTCGACCTTGACCCACAAATGTCAACCCTGACCCAATAATGTCAACCCTAACCTGCATAGGTCTGACAGAGAATCTATTTGCGCCATTCGAAAGAAAGCTGAAAAGGGTATCCCGATCTGGACTCAAATTTGTTGTTCTGAACTTGTACCTGCAAGAAAAAGAGGATTGTTTTTTGTGGGGGAGGGGTTTGCCTTGGTCAAACCCCAATTTTGGAATTAACCTTAAATATATATAATTGAAATTGCAGAAATGGACAAAGTAAATGCTGAAATTCACCTTGCTTGTAAAAGTCCTTGTGGTGGATTCGAATCCTTGGATCCATAAGTATGCTTCAAAATGTGAAATGTAGAAAGGTAGGATTTCTTCAATCTCTTGCTTGTAGATCTCCAACACCAAGTCTTGAATGGGTTCTTGATTTTGGAATAGGCTTGGAAGAAGGTGGATGGAGAGATCACCAAAAGGACACTATGTAGCTTGAGTCCTTCAATGGCCTCCAATGGATCTCCTTCATGAAAATGGATGCTTGAATGGATGAATGCTTGCTTGAAGTATTTCTCTTTAGCTTGCTTGTATTGCTCTTGAAGATAGTTTGAGAATGCTTGATTGGAAGACTTCGTTCGCTTGATGATGGTTAGAGAAAATGAGAGGAGAAGACTCCCTTTTATATGAAATTAGGGCACAATCTTCTAAGGAGGCCGACATAGGAGAATTAAATTTCCATTAAAGCCTTTACCCCTAGGAGAGGACCTATATTAAATATAATTTAGGAATCAACACTTAAGAACCTGAAACAGTCGACCCAGAAATAGGAAAATACTTTTTGCAAAGACCGACATCCAAAACTGTGAGACCCCAGGATCTAAACCCTGGGTCAAGGTCGAGGTCAACCTTGACCTAGGTCAGGATCGTGGTTGACCCTGACCTAGGTCAAGGTCAAGGTCGACATAGACCTGAAAGGTCGACCCTGACCCTGAAGCCTAGAATCACCAGTTTGCAGTTCAAAATGCAGAAATCAGGCTAAACAGGAGTGGAAAGAGGGACAGAACAGGGGGGAAGCCATGTCAAAATCAAGAACCCATTCTAGGTGCTTGATATGACCCCAAACCACTTACTCAGAAGGATAAACAAGTCTAAATGGAAGTGCTTCCATTTTCTGACTATACAGGAACAATAAATGATCTCCTCAACCCAATCCAATGATGTTATGATTTATTTTTTGATGAGGTAATTGATGTAATGATGTTGTTGAAAATCCATTTTGATGCAATGTGGATGCGTTTTATCCATCTGTGTACTTGATTGTGTTTTAAGCTTTCCCAAAGGATTTGGGACAACCAGTACTTTCCTAATTTAAATTATTTGATGTTATCACATTATTTTAACTTCATGTGTAATATATGGTAGATTCTTTATGTTCTTTTGATTATTTTATCCGCGTTAGGGAACCTAGGTACACTAGGTGAGTGGCTCACAATGAGGGGTCAGGGTCGTAAGTGGCTAGTACCAGGATAACCTACTGATGAGTTATTTAATCAAGTGATAACCTAAATAAATTAACTGGGAATGGGGTGAAATACACACTAATAAATATTAATTTTTGCCTTTCACATGCCTCTAGTGATATTAGACTAGGGATGGGAGTGGGAGAAGGTGCCTTTGTGATGGCACAATCAAACAACCTTGTCCTCACGAAAGGTGTTTGGTTTTGCATGTGCCTACTTGGGGATTGGGGCCCAGAGTGGCTAGTATTAGGATAACCCAAGGGGTGAGGGATATATGATGACACTCAATTATCTTGTAGCTTAGCGTCTCTACTTATGTTGATCATGTTTGGTTGGTTCTTATGATCTTCTTGTGCTTTCATTTGTCTTATGTTTTCGGAAGGGCTATCATCACCTTAGGAGTATCCTAGTTGTTACCTTCTTGTGTGGACCTTGGTCTCTATCTCCTAGCATTGGGGAGTGGACTCTTTTTGGATCCGTGTGGTTGGGTGGTTAATCTTTATGATATCGAGGAACTATTCATGGACTAATGGATGTTCTTGGCTTTTGTTCCTTCCAGATTTTCAGATCTGAAGACTTCTTATTTTATATGTAAAGATGTACTTATGCATGTGCATTGTTGTAATAGTAAGCTCTTGTAAGGAAATAATTGGATCTGATGATACGATGTATATCAATATAAATAAAATTAATGTATAAGGGAATGAGTAGATCTAGGTAAAAGGAAAGGGAAAAGATTGTATGTTATCAATATGAAAAGATAATTGTTTAGGGTATTTATTTACGTATCTTTTATTACTTTTTGGTATCCAAGAAATGAAATAATGTATTTATGAATGAATTCGCTATCTATTGATCTAAGGTTGTGGAAATTATTAGGAATTGATGAATCAATGAATAAGATAGCTATAGAATTCAATATTGGATTATGTTTACTATGTACCTCAAATGTGTATGAAATAATAAAGTATATAGGGTATTGCTTATCTATTGAATGTTTCTCTCTCACCGGAATGCTTAATGAATAGTGTAAATAATGACATAATTTTAGTAAAGGATAACTTACATATATGAATGTTAAATTATTAGTAATGAAGGTAAGATTATCCCTATAACTTAATTTTAAAAGTAAAGGAATGAGTTCGTAAACTTATATTAATCAATCAATGCCTAATGGATAAATGAATAGGTTATATTATGTTGCTTGAATAGAAGTGTTAGGGAACCTATGAGGACTTAGATTAGCTGTAATATTTCATTGAAAAAAAATACTCACATCTCTTAGTAGTTAGTTGGCTTGTCCTCCTAGGTTCCTTGGCGGGGTGTGACATCTTGGTATCAGAGCCCTAGGTTCCACACTGGGAACTCTGGGACTCATAGCTCACCTATGCATAACATTGAGTATTTTATCTCAGCCTCTTTTGTTTTCATCTGTATGCCAGCAAAATTTGAATCTTAGAAAATGAAGGCTATGTTTCTTGTATTTATGTTACATTGTCTTATAAGGGTACACATGTTCCTCTACGATTGAGTTATATTAAAACAATTACTTATGTTTTTGTATTATGAGGTCAATGGTGTGTTAAATAGATGTTTTGTATAATAATAATGGAATGTTGAGAAATTATTGAGACTTGTGTGTGTCATCTTCTTGTTGATAAAAGACACGGGTATCCCTAGAAAAGTCAAAAGTAAACGGATACTTGATGTTTTGCTTCTTAATTGTGGTAGTAGATAATATTATCTCCTAACACTACCCATAATATATTTTATTGGAAATGTTGTGCACTCTATCTTCTTATAAATTCCCATTTGACTTCTATTTATCCTACTCAAGGTATCTTAGAAATGAATTTCTTTTTCATCTTTAATGTGAACAAAGAATGATTGTGGTAGTAATTGCTTTTATTCTTATAGGATTGAAATGGTAATAATTAAATTTCATGGCTAATAATTTGTACCTAGGCAAGAAGTGAAAAATTTAGTGTCGTGTCTTGGTTTAAAATTAAAAAAATGAATTTTTCTCTTATTCTTTACAGAAGATGAAAGAGAGTGGTAGCATAGATCATTGTGTGAAAGGAGAAAATAGGGAACATTAGTGAACAAGGTTGTGATAGATAGTTGATATATAATAACATTTTAAATTATCTCTATATTTCCCATCTGTTGACGAGACTTGGTGACCAGGTCCTCCAATAGGGGTAAGTTATCACCAGGTACCGGGGTACCGGCCAACTTCGCCTGTAAAGGTTGTCCGGGGAAGTGAGATTCCTCGAGCCTCCAAGTACATGAGAGTCGGGTCTCGATAGTGCGGGGCTCAATTGGGAGATGTGACTATTTTTGTTTTAGGGGGATAGCTCGTTATCTTCAACTTGTCTACTCCGGGGATTCAAGTGAGTGGGGTTTCCTGCAAGCGCGCATTCATTTCACAAATAAACATCAAAGATACTGCAGAGTTAGAAGGGTCTCATCTACCTATAGTTATGTTCAACATTCAAAACATCAACATTGCTCTAACACACTACACTGAATACCGAAGAAATATACCACCACCAGTTCATATTTTATCAGTAGCAAAGGAAAGGAGGTCATTAATCTACTTTAAGTATCAGAGCGAAGGACATAAAAAACACAAAATATAAAATACCGTTAACCTAGAAGAGAGAATGCTAACAACATCATCGAGAGAACTCTTCCTTCCTCATTAACATCTTTTTAGCAAGCACTGGTGCATGATACAATGATAACTCCAAGGGAGAATTTAACTACTCAAAGCTTAAGGACTATGGAGCATTGAGCTCTGCAACTAAGAAATGAGAAAACCAGGTTGCTATTCACTATGGACTGCAAAATCATCAATTTTTCCAACCCTTGGAATGAGGTTGGACTTATTATTTATACACAACATTTGACCTAAACCTAACCCTAACTTATTTACACTTTACAATATAATACATTATCCGGTGGCCAGTACTACCTACACCACGCTACAAAAGACTTTGAGATGAAAAAGGTCTGACATGTCAAAAGAATAAGACAAGAAAAGTGGAGTGGAAGAATCGGCCTCGAGAAGAGAGCCGAAAGGAGAGAGAAGAAATTTGATCCCCTGGGGATCAAGGCTACATGCCTCATAAATGGGAGGGCAGATCACTGTCTCCGATGTGCCAGGTGTAACGTTGAAATGACATCTTGGGAAGACCATCTGTCAGAAAACCTCCTGTCGAGTTGACGTTCCCTATTGCGGTTACCCACCTTCTGACAACCTTCATTAACTGCCTTGAAAATGACTGATCGGCCTTGAGAACCGGGACGCGGGTCACTTAAAGAAAACAAAAATGTGGGATCCAGAATTCCAAGATCCGGGAACTCATATTCCAAAAGAATAAATGAATACAACACATCTTTTGCTGAACATCTCTGAAATCTGAAGGGCCTTATTGCTTCTTATGATTTTTCCCAAGCCTCTAACACTTGGCTTATGCTTTCCTAGTCTATATTGTGGATGCTATCCCATCGACTGCGGACAGCCTCCATTGCTTCCTCAACTTCTCCAGCCCCATTTCAGAATGCATCCACCATTTTGATGGCATCATGTGATTAGATCATTTTTTTTGACAACCTGGATAGCCTACCCTAGTCAAAATCTCCAGCTAGTGGATACAGGGACTCCATTCGCTCATCGAACTTGCTAAGGACATAGTCCTCTGGGCTACATGTGCAAGTGGTGAAGGGGTCAACTTGCGATACCCCAACCATGAATGCCTTGAACAAACCCAAGGGATATCGAGCTACCATTATCTTCTCCTTCAAGATCTTAACCAGTTCCTTGCAAACCTCAATTTTGAGGGCAAGTCTAGAGTACTGGACCTGGAGGGAATCATATGATTCCTCTCCCAAAATTCTAGACTTAGTGGCGACTTCTTCACTGATGTTGCAGATCTCCTCTAGCCCGGCATTCCACTTTTCATACTTTGCTAGATCCTGCTCCCATATAATAGCGGAGCCTTTTGCCTGGCTAAGAACGAAATCAATCCTATAAACGTCCGGGAGGGATGCCACTAGAAATTATCTCATTGCGGTCACTTGCTTGGCTGCCCACCCATCCATAGCTTGCACTTTCTTCTTCATGATGCGTAGAGAATCCATGTCACCCTGTGCAAGCGGTAATCCAAAAGAAGGGGTTCTAGGGTGGAACTCGGCCAATGGTCGCATGAGTTCTGTGAGAAGTGCGAGGAGATTGGCATTTGTTTCTCTTCCTCTTGCAGCTTTTGGCCCTAATTTATATACCAGGCCTCTATTGCTTTGGTGGCTTCCTTCAATAGATCTAGCTCACCCTGTTTATCTCTCCTCCCCAATTCCACCTCTATTACATTGTAGTCTTCGGGCCTTACGGCCGCTGCATCTGCATCAAGAGGGGGTGTTGCGATGGTCGCAACTGTAATACCTTTTGGGTTAGTCCGGAGAGTATGGACTACCTGTTCTTTCTTGGGCCTCTTAGCCTCTGTGTTCCTGGCCATCATCTCGGCCAACAAGAGTGGAGCGCTTGTGGTTGCCATTGGGATCTTTCTTTTCTTGGATTCCACAAGCCATGGGGGTGGCTAGGGTGGCTTTGTTACTAAGACCTGCTCATTAGGATCCTTTTCAAAATCTTGGGGCACATTCCCAGAGTATACGTTATGCTTGGGCTCTTTTCTTTCTCCTATTATGCTTCCTTTTCTAGTTCTCTGAAACCCCCAGTGTTCTCCACCATGTTGGCATCTTCTGCAGTATCATCCAGGATATTTTCCTCGGTCTCCATCACACCTATATTTTTAGGGACTTCTTCCCTGTTGGTGTCAGTTCTTTCTTCATTTTCCTTATCCAGGACCTCTTAGTCTATTTGTTGATGTTTTTCCTGGGCCTTATTGGCCTCATCTGTTGGGACGTTCTCCTCCATCAGGGCATCCTCTGGAGGTGGGTGAGGTCGCTGGCCAAAGTTTAACAAGGCGGTCACCGTTACTACCTCACTGAAAGTGCTCCGGGGCACTTGGTCACCCAGAGTTACCAAAGGCACTTGAAGCGTGATGGTTGGAAGTATGGTTGTTCCCTCTGGTCTGGGTTCTCTGACCATCGGTTGCTCATTTGTGGGCTGCCTTGGTATATCCCCGGTCTCCTGGACCGGTATTCTTTCCTGCTTAGACTCTGTTTGAATTTCTTCCTGAGCCTCTTGCTCTGATGTATCCTTTTCTATGGGAATTTATTTTTCTACAGGGACCTCCTCTTTGTCCTAATCTGCAATTTCTTCCACTGCATGACTAATAACCTATTGGATCTCTAGGAGCTCCTCCGCCGAGAAGGCGTCATCAAGATTGTCATGTAGGGGCGAGGTGTCTGAGATATCTTCTAACTCCAGAGAGTTCAAACTTAATTCCACTGGGGGTATCGATGGCATGCCGGGGGTGGTGGTTACGCTTGGTGCAAGGGTCACTGTTGTTTTCTTCTTCCTTATGAGGGAAGCCCCGGTATTCAAAATGTTAGTAGACTCTGCCTCAGTGAAAGTCTATCTAGTCATCATACCTGCCAACGAGGAGGATCTCGCCGGGTGTGCATATGCCATCGGAGTTATGGGGAGACCGACGAATACCTGCATGCTTAGCTGCTGACTAGTCAGCTTTGCCGACTCCATTTGTTGATGCAGATGGGCCATCAGAAGTGTTGGAACTTGGGGAGGCGCCTTGGGAATCGGGGCACCCTCTTTCCCTTTTTCTTTTCTCAGGCTTGTTTCACCAGCTGCGGCACATGAAGATGGTCTGGTGCCGGCTGAAGAGGGGATGGTCTTCTTAACCATTGATTTCTTTTGAGCGCTTTTAGGACACACCCAGGCAAAGTACTGATGACTTGCCTCCAAAATGGCGTGGCTTACCCCTTCGATGGTTAGATCCTCCGGGATGGCCCAGTCCACCGGAGGAAGATCATGTTTGTCCAACCCCTGTCCTTTATACGCTAGATCCTACAGTGACCCATCATCTTTGAATCCCTTTGGGAAGGTCTAAATTTCCAATGCTTTCATGAGCCCTTTGCTCATCCTTGTATTTTTTCAGTCCCAGAGATCAAAATTGTCCTAGCAGTCTGCCCAGAAGTCCTCAATATCCACTTCATGAGGCTCGGACGCCTGAGGTAATGTTGCGGCAATCTTGCCGTGGGGATCATAATTTTTTCAGGCGTGGTTGAATTCTACCAGCCCCAAGCTTTTCAATTCATTGTCTGCCTCCCGGGCTGCGGCGAGGCTGCATGTGTAATTCCCACAGGAGAAAGGGAAAGGGACGTTGACGACCTTCTTCAATGTGAAGAAGGTGTGCAAATCCATCATCTGTCTGCAAAACTCCAAGAGAATAATTCTATCCCCGCAATACCGAAGAAGAAGATAGGGCTTTCCATTGAAGCCTGTCACCCTAATGTAGGTGTGATGTCGGAACTGAATAAAATATTGGCCCTAGGAGCTGACCAGAGTCATTGCCGCCTGTGAGAGGCGGTACTTGGAATCCCGAGTAAGTTTTAAAATGTTGTTGTAAACGAAAGCATCATTTACCAGGCAAAAATTTTGGAAACTAAGTTCCTACTGTAATTGGGGATAATGATCCCACGGTGTGACTTGTTCTGGCCCATCTCCAAGCTCTCCCACTATGCCTAATCCTGGAAAAGCTAGTCTTTATTGTGCTAACGCCCATAGCACATATGATTTCATATAAATCTGAGAGGTCAGGGCGATGGTCCTCATCTGTGTATCCACATGGTTGGCTATGATAGCCGCCCAGTTGAAGGTCCTGTTGTGTGTGGTGATCCAGTATAGAAAATAATACATCCATGCCAAGAATTCTCGGACGTGGGGCCATCCAAAGATCCTGCATAAAAATATAATGCCCACTTGAATGGGCTCCTTGAAATCCCCACGGGGAATTTCCAACTTCATTATTTTGTGGTCTCGCTTTGGAGACTTCAACCACTGACTGTTGAGGTGTTTTCAGGAAATACTTCGGCATCGCTGAACTCCTTTAGTGAGTCAACCTAGGTGACGATGGCAGACCCTTTGAACTGAGGAATCCCCAACCCGGAAGCAAAGGTTGGGGCGTCCAAGGTAACGATGGTGGTGGGGTATTGTAGCGGTCGGGGATCTGGAAGCAGAACTGAGTGAGTATCCGCTTTCTTAATTCAGGTGACTGCACCGAACATGGGAATGTTTTAGCCTTTATGATGCTGGAGGCGGCCAAGCAAGTGGCTACCTTGTCCCCTTCAGCCTTTAACTTGTAAATGGTCTGGATTAGACCCTGCAATTCGGCCCAAGTTTTGGGATCCGTATCTATTATTTCATGGACTTTGGAGTCCACCTTGGACCCCGCAATAGCTCCCTCCTTTGGATATTTGGAGGTTAGGGGCAGCTTCGTCAGCATTCTTTCAATCTTTGACTTTGTAGCTGCCCGAGTAGAAGTGGTAGGTAGTTCCAGACTATTAGGAGGGGAAAAATTGTCAGACATCTTGGATCAATCTATCCATAACCTGCAAGACCGGAAAACCGTCAGGACATATATACAAAAAAAGGTTACAACTCCAGGAGATTCTTCCCCAACCCGCATCTATCAAACAAGCGTTAGTGCATACATCAACAGTTCCAGAGCATCTAGAATGAACATGATTTAGCATTCCAGAGCGTGTTAATAAGGCGTCAGGAGGAAGTGAAAGACAAGGTCATGCTGGAGGTCTGGAGTTCGGACTACTAGTCATTGCCAATGTGACTGGCAATAAATTGTACTTTGGTAGACGTGTATTGGCATGTGGTAGGATGGCAGGTGGCGTTAAGACATTTATGGCGACAAGTGGGTTGACACAAGGGAGTTAAGTGCCAGATGGGACATGGTTTGAATGCCCACTTGTGGAAAATTAAACCTGCCATAAATGTGATGAGACAGAGGAGAGAGAAAGCTGCCACGGCTTGAATCAGCAAGGTGCCAAGTTTGAACTATGGCGACTCTGCCTCAACAAGCTCGGTCTCATGGGGTGAAAATGCATGACAGAGCGCAAAGAACTCGCGAGCTTTGAGGGATATATAGAACATATACATGCACAAAAATGTACAGAGGGCCGAGGGCCGAAACAGATATACACAAAATATGCAGAAATATACATCACTTACAGAGAAACAATATTAACACATGTACAACAACTATCCTAAAACAATATAGAAAATGTACACTAATATATAGCTATGCAGAGGGCGGACAACCCTCTGGCAGAGCCGACCCACCAATGGGTGGCGAACTAGAAGCAGGAAAATGCAGAAAAACCAAAACAAAACAAACCAAAACCAAAAACAAATGAACAAAAGTAGTAAACAGAAGGCCTGCCTGGAAATCCAAAGAAAGGAAAAGAGAGAAGGCACTAGGACCACTCTACAACAGCTTCAACCTCCAATGATCACGAACAGCCACCGAAAATCAACTCGTAGTTATCCACTAAGCTCAGAGTAATTCACAATTAATCGTACTCAAATTGCCAAGGAATCACTCTGAAAAGCTCTAAGTGTTTTGATCACGGTAACTGTGAAAGTGACATGTAATTTCTATTTATACCCAAGGTAAAAAGCAAGTTACCCTCTTTCCTGCAAAACTCTGGAACAAGCAGACCTCCAGACTCTGGGCCCAGGGATTTTGGGCGACCATGTCTTCTTACAAAAAGAAGACATCATGGTAGAGAATCCTGGAGTCCAGAATCCGGCTCTGGAAAAGAAACAACCAACTCTGGGACCGGGTCCCAGAGACACGAAAGACAAAAGCAGAAAACAAAACAAACCTCGCAGGAAGGAAAACCTGGAGAAGAAAACAACAGAAACAAGGAAGACAAGGCAAGGACCAAAGCGAAAAGGGGGACCCAACATTTTGCACACAAAATGTAGGGACAGGTATGCAGGACATAAAAAATGGTGACTATCTGGGATGAAGGCCTTGAGCATTTGAGAACCACAGAATTTCTGGTTAGTAAAACTGGAACCAATCATTACTCGGAGTATCCTGTATGAAAGGCGTGAAGCGTTTGACAAAATTCGGCCCATAGATGATTCAATCCTTGGTCTTTTGTCAGTTGTGAAGTGTGTGCTTTGGAAGGAAATCAAGCCGATGACCTCTAGGAGAAGCAGAGAAGAGGCACTAAATATATCAACCGAAAGTCGTCAAATTTGCTCATTTCTCCCGGATACCGGAGTTTCGTCCCATCTTTTCTTTTCTTATTATTTTATCCTCTTCTGGGTGGGAGGGCGGTACTTCTTTCACCATTAAGCTTGAGCTTAGCTAATTTTAATGGTGGTACTTCTTTCACCCTTCCGTCCACCTCAATTTTCTAAATGAGGAAGAAAACTCTAGACCCGAAAAGAATTCTAAAAGTTCAGACTTGGGCCAACAAACCAATGCGACCGATCTACCCTCGGTGTGTTTGATTACTTGTTTCCTTTTTATTTTGATTTAACTGATTACCAGACTTTTGGGGATAAATCCGATGAAGATTACTCATTGCCTATTACGAAACTCACAAAATAACTCTGGAGACCGGACTAATTTCACCATACTAACAACATATTCATAATTCAACATAAATGCAGAAGGTGTCATCCCAGACACTAGATGTTATGCAAAGCATACCAGCCTACATCAGGGGAGAAAAACACTGGAAACCCGGGAAAGAAAGAGCAAATAGAAACAAGACCAAAAGGGAAGGGGCGATCCCAGGGGACCACCAGCAAAACTATTCACAAGACAAGGCACCCCAAATGGGACACTAGGAAAGAAATATTTACAAGCATGAAAATTTACATATAATACAACTCTGGACAAATCCGCCTTATTCAAAGTAATGTTTGAGAAACTGTTCATTGACATGAAATGAGATGGGTTCTCCGGTCATGGTATTGAGGTGATAGGTATTTTCCCCGCAAATCTCTGAGATCAAATATGGTCTGATCCAGAGCCGTTGGAATTTGGTGTGCTTTCCTTTCTTTTCCTGGGCTTTATCCCACAAGAGGACCAAGTCCAAATTTTGAAAGGCCTTGTACTGGGCTCTTCGGTCAAACCATCATTTTACCACTGCTTGGTGACACACAAAATGTTCAAAGGCTGCGTCTCTTTGTTCCTCCATCCACACCAAATTTAGGAGCCGAACCTCCATGATGTTATCCCGGTTGCCGAATTCTTGAATGAACTGTAAAACTGGGATCTATAAGTTAATGGGGAACAGTGGGTTCTGGCCATAAACTAGATGGAATGGGGATGTCCCCAGGGCAGCCTTAATGCGAATATGATCTACCCAAAAAGTGAATCTCAACTTTTGGTGCCAATCCCGGGGATTCTGTTCTAACAGGTGTTTGATCACTTCAAGCAAATTTTTGTTAGTTGATTTAGCAACACCATTTCTCTGGGGGTAATAGTTGCTGGAGAATTTCAGAGTGATCTTTTGATCATAGGTCCATTCAAGTAGTTGTGCAGAAGAAAATGCCAGACCATTGTCACACACAATGGCGAAAGGCATTCTGAATCTTGTGACGATGTTTTCTTCCAGGAATTTGATAACCACATCTGCCGTGTTGTTCGTACAAGGTATGGCTTTGGACCACCGAGTGCAGTAATCGGTAGTAGTCAGGATGTACTAGTGGTTGGCAGACGAGTTGGAGTTGATTTCCCTGATAAAGTCAAATGCCCATTGGGCAAAAGGTCTAGCTTAGAAAACTGGCTACAAAGGCATGGTCAGGTTTCGCTCACGATGTGCTGTTGTTTGGCAAGTATGGCACTTCCGGACGTGAGTGTAGACATCTTTAAAGATACAGGGCCAATACTATCTGGCCCGAAGGATCTGATGGGCAGTGGTGTCAGCTGAGCCATGCTTGGTTCCAAACTTCCCGTGAAACTCTTCGATTATCTTTGCATCTTGAACCCTATCGATGCACCAGAGGTACACTCCTTCATAATTCCTACGAAAAATCATGGAGTTTTTTAATCATGAAGTGCACACTTTTCAACTGCAGGGCATGGTGTTTGTTTGGAGGCAATCCCTCCAGGCATCGGTTATTCAATAATAGGTACACTAGGTCTGTGTACCATGGATCTCGAGTGATGGACTCCACTATGTATGTCTGACATTTGATGTGGGGAGTCTCTTCTGCCATCGCTCTACTTAGTCCTTGGCCTTGGACTATCTTTATGGGTTGCATTTCCAAATTGTATTCCTGGAGGATGGCCATCCACTTCCCCCATGTTTCACCCAATTCACTCTGCATCAACAGAGATTTTATCGCCTGGTCTGGGATGATGTCATGCACCTCGCTCCGGAGAATGTAATGCCAAAATTTCTTCATGGCGCGAGTAAGAGCAAAAGCCTTCTTTTCCAAGGATGAATAACAGACTTTGGCATTCTTGAAGGGGGAGCTCATGAAAGCTATTGGTCATTCTTCCCCTTCGACCTTTTGGGTTAATACTGTTGCAGCAGAATGCGGCGAAGCAAAGGAATAAATGTAGAAAGAGAGGGAGTAATCTGGACTAGCCAGAACTGGTGCCTCCATTATCGTTTGTTTAATTTGAGCGAACGCCTGCTTTGCTTCAGGACTCCACTCAATTTTGGTATCTTTCTTCATCATTTCATTGAGTGGTTTACGATCTCAGCGAATCTAGTGATGAACCACCGGACAAAATTGATCTTTCCAAAGAAAGATCGCATCTCTTTCTTGCTGTTGGGCATTTGTAAATTTAGCAATGCTTCAACTCTCTCAGGGTCAATGGATATACCCTTCTCGGAGACAATATGCCTGAGCAACTTCCATTCATTGACCCTGAATATGCATTTCTTAGGGTTAAGGGATATTCCATACCGGCGACATCTCTCACAAATCTGAGTGAGGTGGGCAGAATGATCACACCTATCCCAGGAAAAGACAGTCAAATCATCCATGTAGATGATTATGCACCAGTTCATGAGGCCCTCGAACGCGATGTTCATGGCCTTCTGAAATGTTGAGGCCCTCGAACGCGATGTTCATGGCCTTCTGAAATGTAGCCCCTGCTTTAATCAAGCCAAAGGGCATTCTCTGGTAAGCAAATGTTCCCCACTTGGTGGTGAACGCCATTTTGTCTCTATCCTCGTATTTAACCATGACTTGGTTATATCCGGAGTACCCATCCAAGAAAGACATCATTTGGGATCCATCCACTATTTGCAACACCTCATCCAACGAGGGGAGAGGGTGATTATCTTTCTTGGAGGCTTTATTCAAATTTTGGAAATCCACGCAAAGGCGAATTTCACCGCTCTTCTTTCTCACAGGGACTAAGTTGGCAACCCATGTAGTAAAGCTACGATGAGGGAAAATAAGATAAATCTAGAGTCTTCTCTCAACGCTTCTCTTAAATATTTTCTTCTAGGTTGAGGTGCTTGTATATCTCCACTCTTCATCCAGAAGAAACAATTCAAAAAAATAGCATGCCTGATGATCTTAATTCCACTTGTCAACATTAAGCACTTCAATTCTGGAGCTTGTGCATGGTAGAGCAAGCATTTTCCCCCATCAGGACTGTGTATTCACAATGCACATGGAAGAACATAGTCTAATTAACAAATATTTATGTGTACTCGATACAATTGTTAACCTAGGTCTTAAGCAAGGTCTAACAAAACTAAAAGGCTTGACTATTAGAAGAAATGGGTTAACTTCTGTTGATTTGGTCTACAGGGCTTTGGTGATGGTGCTTCCCAAATTGAAGTACTTTTCATATGCATCCATTGCTGCATTTCACATCTGAAATGATAGATAGAATACCTGCGATCGACCAAGCAGAGGAAGCAGGGAATGTAATGGAAAAGTACAATTCAAACTTTACAATTTACATGTCCTTCTCAACGAAGGAGTTATTTACAAATTTCTCCCTTATTATTTAGGCTGGATAAACTATGGCTCTGGTTGGGGCAAGTGGATCAAGAAAACCCACAACAATTTGGTTATTAGAACATTTCTATGATCCAACTGTAGGGAAGATTCTTCTCGGCAAAGTGAACGTTCAAGACTGTAAACATAAAATACGAGCAGAGAAACATAAATAAAACATTTCTGCTATGTTTTCTGAACTTTTTATATATATAATACTATCTCGTTTCAGCTTCTTAATGAAAAAAAAAAAACATAAATAAAACAGAAAACAAAGATCAAAACAAGAACATGATTTTATAGCGATTCTGCAATTGCCTACGTCCACACTCAAGCTGAGAACTATCTTGTATTAATCAATATCCAGTACAATACATGACTGCACACAGTCATTTATAAAAAGATTTTCGAATACGAAGAGATAGGAAAAAACCAACAATCATATGACTGTTGGACTTCATATTCCAACAAAGACTTGCACCTCAAATGGCTGCGCAGCCAAATTGTTCTAGTAAGTAGTAAGTCAAGAGCCAACCCTGTTTGCTACCTCTATTCGAGAGAATATATTGTTTTGGGAAAGAGAATACTACCATGGATGAAATCATCACTGCTGCAATGACTGCTAATGCCCACAACTTGATCGCTCAACTACCATAGGCAGGCATTCTTTTGCCAATGATCAACAGGAAGAGAACATTATGCAAGACACAAACATCATTAAAGAGGAGAGGGGTACGAGATTGAAGGACAAAATTGTGCCCTTAATAAGGTATGGCAACCATCCCTTAGAGCAGGAAATCACAGGCCAAAAGGAAAATGAACAGCAAAGGACAAGAAGAGGGTTGTGACCTCTTTAAAACATGTTTTTGAATATGGTTTAAGGCTAGAAAATGCAGAAGAAGGCAGGCAATAGCGATGACTAGGGCTGAGGCAGTTCAAAGAAAGAAAACCCTCCAAAATGCAAGCATTAGAGGAGAAAATGAGAGGAAACTGCCATAAACATGAGCAGAAGTGGGGGTTCGAACAGAAGATAAACACAGAGGGAAGAGAAGATAAGAGGAGGCAAGGGAGAAGGCAGGTCCAAGCTGGACGAAATCCCTCATAGAAACATGGTCTCATGGGACAAGAAGCTTGCCGAATAGGCAAGACATGGATTCATTAAAAGGATTTCAGAATCCCTCTAGCTAATGCAATTGGCTGTTAGGAGCCCATTTTCCACACCTTACATAAATGCATCTCAAATCATTGCAATAAGGAGACACAACACATTTGGGTGATTACAGGCAACCAATATTAGGTGATTTTGGACATAAACAAATAATGGTCTCTCCACACACATATAGTAAACATGTAACAGGGCATGTGGGTTGTTTGTTAAAATGTTTATTTTTTAAAGAAATGAGGTTTTCAGTAATGCCATCAGGTTTTAAAAAAAAATCTATGTTCCAAATGAGATATAAAATAATAAAAAGACAGACTTTAGAAATTTGTAACGAGATACAAGTCAGCCTCTTGTTTGATTGCACTCCAATAGAGTTTCAGAAGAGCGTATCACACCTAAAGATTCATGGCTACAAGGATTTCTATTGCATTTTGTAAATGGAAGTGTCATTTTCTAGTACTACCATATTTACAAAGTCTACAAAGTCTATGAGTATAATTCAATAACAAAGGAAGATTTATATCTAAACTCTTTTGAATATGATCACAAGACTGTTATGCCTTCTTAACATTTTATTAGCATTATTTGTTTAATAGTTACTTAATGTGAACTTTGTCATTCAATCACTTAGTTATGTAGGTGATAATGACTTCATTAATGGAACTAAAACAATTTTCTCGTCATGTTGTATGTTGCTACATTTAAGTATCCACTTCAGATTAGAAGTATATATATAGGCTTTATAAGACTATATTGTGTATATAGACCTCTTAAGTACCATTCAAACTACTAATTGATTGTTAGAATGATGTGCCCTCTCAACATCTTATTAGCATTGTCTTGTTTGTTTAATAGTTAATATGAGCCTTGGAATTCAATTATTTAATAATGTAGGTGATAAGGACATCATTAGTGGAACACAAACTATTTCCTGTCATGATGCACATTGGTACCTTTAAGTATTCACTTCAAAGTGGGAGTATATGTATAGGCTTTATATGAGTACATTATGTCTATAGACCTCTTAAATATCATCAGAACTATCAATTGAACTAAGGGACTTGTACCAGAGTGTTCATGGTTTAATCGAATGAAACTATCATTTAATTTGATGGTTTGGTAGAGTTAATCGTAATCATATAGTTTAGCATCCTCTAATATATATGGTGACCATCAAGATCACATTTAGCTATGTGTGTCAAGCGCAATTATTTTCTAGTTTGAGATCCATGCTTTAATAAGAATAACAGACTACATCATGAGATAAATGAAACTAGAAGGTTAAGAATAATATTACAACAAATATTTAGGGAGTGTATTTCAAATAAAGATATGATGAGTGTAGTGTTGTCAATTGTTTCAAGTATGTCACAAACATTGATCATGCTTAACACAAGTTTGTAACGATTGACATGTCTTTTAAGGTTTAAAAGGAAATTAGATGACTAGTGTTAATATTTCATATTTCGTGAACTCTAGGACTATTTTAAAAGTATGAGATTTCACTAGATGATAAAGGATATTAAGAGATTAAAATCATATTATTGTTGGATCATTATATTGGTTATTGATCCAATAAATATAATATTGTCAACCATCTAGAGTCAACTTATGTATTGACTTTTCTTAGAGCAAATTTATGACTATTATCTTACGTCGTTTGAAGTTTAAATAATATTTTTATGGTCTTATATAGGGGTATGAAACATTATAATGAAGGAGTGTGTCATAAATTAATAAGATCATAATTATTCATAAGTGACAAGTGTGAATATTATATAGACAATGAACCAAACTATTTTAAGAGTATTGGATTACTCCATGAGTTAGAAGAGATTAGAGGATTAAGAATGTTAGTATTCAGAATATTGAATGTTCATCTTCATGCAATGGTATAAATGATGTTGCTATATGTCTTGAGTTTGACTTGGGTGCGAATCATGCTTAATTAGCACAATAGGGAACCCCAGGTCTATAATGTTGTGTCTAATGAACAAGCTAATTGATTAAACCTCACAAGACTTGTATTAATATATAACTTCTTGAATATGGCAACCATGATTACAATTATGTAAATTATCATTTGCATCTTCATTATGGAAACGTATCTTGATTCAGTGTAAGTGTAGTTTGTGCCAACAAAGAGAATAGAGAGATCAACCTATTGAATTTAATGTTGTGTAATGAGGTGAGGTCTAAATTTAGAACTCCATACTTGGATGGAAGTGTCGCTACAAGGGTATTTATTGGGGATTGGTGTGTATATGCCCTTGGGATACTTGTGAGAAGAATTAAGTAGACAGTCCTCGACTGAAGGAAGCACTTCCGATCTCAAGTCTGTTTATAAAAAACTGAGTGTAAAACTGTTAGATTTTGAAGGCCAACAGTCACATGTTTTTTCCCGCCACTTGTATTGTGTCCTTTCAGCTGATCACTTGTGATCTATAAATGCTGATGGCATCTATTGTAAACTTATTCAATTATCCTCAATATAATTCCTCTGCTCTCAGTGTGGACGTAGCCACGGTTTGTGGTGAGCCACGATAAACATTTGTGTCTATGTGTTTGTTGTTCTGAATTGTTCTGTATTATTCTTTTTCAAATTCTTAATTATCTACAATTGGTATCAAAGCAGGTTATCGATTTCGGTGATCATATTCCGAAGTCATGGAGGAATCAAGAGTGCAGAAATTCTCGAGGAAGAATTTCAGTTTGTGGAAGGTACAGATGCAATCATTACTTGTCAAGTATGATCTTGCAATAGGAATCGAAGGTAAAGCAAAGAAGCCTACCGCCATGTCGGATGAGGTTTGGAATAAAACTGATGAGAAAGCCATGGCAGAGATTTTTCTCTCGCTGTCCGAGAATGTGTTGTTCAATGTGAACAATGAA
>MU227814.1:1195674-1225838 GCA_018584345.1 Thuja plicata | reverse complement strand
GTTTTTTCCCGCCACTTGTATTGTGTCCTTTCAGCTGATCACTTGTGATCTATAAATGCTGATGGCATCTATTGTAAACTTATTCAATTATCCTCAATATAATTCCTCTGCTCTCGGTGTGGACGTAGCCACGGTTTGTGGTGAACCACGATAAACATTTGTGTCTATGTGTTTGCTGTTCTGAATTGTTGTGTATTATTCTTTTTCGAATTCTTAATTATCTACAAAAACCCTATTGCAATCTCCACATTCGATAACTTACTCAGAACCCCTTCTTTATTTTAGTAATGGATCGATGTTAAACCCTAAACGCTCTTGGAAAACTTGCAGAAAATCTTGGTTACGGTTGGCAATGGTAGTACTCTGCCTGGAAAATTAGTGGCAAAATAGCTGTGAAGTCAGAGTCCCGGAATCGTCAGGCAATTCAGGCAGACTTTCTCTCGAAGTATATTGACGGTAAGTAAAATGTTTACTTTCCCGTATGGAAAACTTTTCTTATATCTCCAGACGGTAGAAATGTGTTGTTAGCAACATTCAGGGATATTCTTCAGCCATCTCCACTTTGACACCTTAGTTAGAAAAACATTTCCTTAATTTTGTAGAAAGGATCAGGAATTTCTTTTTTAGGTACGAAATTCCCAGGAAGGCAATTTTTTTTAGGACGGCCTTACTGCACTTTTTGAACAATTCTACAGAGACATTTACATAATTTACGGACAAAATGTATCTCTTCGCATTTTCGTTGTGCATGCAGGAGGGAGATCTGATTGGCAGTAGCGTCTATGCCAGTCAATCAAAGAGCACAGAAATTATTCCCGCCCATAATCAATGCACAGAAATTGTGGAGCTTGAAAATGTAAAGAATGTGACGTCTGTAGAATTCATCGATTTGGTACTTTTCCCATTTCAAAAACTTTTACTAAAAATTTATAATTGTGTTTTTTTTGCTGTATTTAGGTGGAATAGATGTGATTTATCAAGTTCAAGAGCAAATCAAATATGTAGGCAATTTCAACCCTAAAAGATACCATGTAATATGTAATTTGGTTTCTCATCATTTCTTTTATTATTGTGGGCAATTATAAGACATATAATAACAGGTCGGTGGATCTTAAAATAAGTAAGTGATGGGATTTAAAAAATAAAAGAACTGAGAAATAATATAAATAATAATCAGTCATAACTCACAAATTCATATGTAGTATAAATATGCAAACTTTCAATTATATGTTTTAGAGGGAAATTGTTTATTATATAGAAAAATATATAAGACTAAATTTAATGGAAAGTTATCTGTAATTACTTTTAACAACAAAACAATTGTTGACTAATTAAATATAACAAGAGAATTGACTATTTAAATATAACAAAAACTTACAATCAATAGATATTATTCTTTTATTCTCTTTCAAAATGATCATACAAAAGAACTTGAAGCAACTACTTTTTTTTCACACGTCATTATTGAGAATTAAAGTGTCTTGACCTTTGCAAGTTCTTAAAATTATTTATCGATTGTCTAGTATTTTTTAAAGATATTTAAAAATTGTTGCATTTTATTTTATCAAATATTTGTGTTCTAACATAATAAAAATTTGAATCTTTGAGATGTCACTCATTGCCACGTGCTGCCATTTTGTGTTGTGTGCAAGAAGTTGTAAGAGCATCCAATAGTATTATGACATCTAAGGAGGTGGGGGTTAGTTATGGTATAATCTATGACATTTATAAGAGCATGCTTATAAGTTATTACAAAATGGACTAAGAAATTTGATCTACTTATGATGCATCATAAAGCATCTTGCTAAGAAATGAATAACAAATAATGAGTCAAATTTAGTGTTTTGTTTCTTCTATTAATTTTATTTTTCTTTAATGTTTTTTAAAGAGATAATTTATATATTGTTACGCTACCAAACTTAACTTCGATTTAAAACTTGTACTAATTTTTCCTCTAAGGGTTAATAGTGGCAAGTCAACTATGTTTGTTTCTACTTTAGGGACACAGTAGTATGTACTTGCATCTAGCTATATTGATTGGGTGATTGAGAAAATCATAGGATATTAGGAGGTGCATATTGGGTATTTTTCCTACGATTGGTAATTGTGCTATGGAGGTTCCATGGTTTTGCATGTAGTTACATGTGTTTACTTGTTAGTTGGATGTATTTTCATGTTGTTTGTATGTTGCTTGCACGCGTTTGCATGTTGGTGTACGAGATGGTTCCATGGTATTTGAGACAAGGTATTTCTTCTTTTATGATTTTTTAATTGGCTATTTTATGGTGCAACACGAATTTGAAGGATGGAGAAGGTGGAGCAATATGGAGTTGGATTGTATGGTTGCATATAACATGATATTGATCTAATCTCATGTTTGATAGGATGGTGGCTATGTTTTCTCATTTTGTGGGCATGTACAATAGAGTGCTTATGTTGGGTGTTGAGTTTCTCTCTCCATATGTGGGAGCTGTCATGACTATAATTTAGAGTGTTATGATCATAGCTTGAAAACTCGGACTCAATGCAAACTCGACACCCCAAACTAGGACACAGACTTGAGGCTCGACAAAAAACTCGGCTAGGACTCGACAAAGAAAAAAAGGAGCTTTTAAGTTTGTTTTTGGTGTTTCCTAAAAACTCGGGAGTCCTTCCTAAAGACTCGGGAGTCCTTCCTAAAAACTCATGAGTCGTTGACTTGGACTCGCTAGGGATTTGGCTCGCAAGTTTGTGGCAAGTCGACTTGGCCAGCCACAAGACTTGCGAGTCTTGACGATTCCGCAGGGAGTCAGCCGAGTTTTCTAACTATGCTTATGATAGATATATGATTTTAGTCATGACATCAAAAGACACTAGTTTATTAGCTTCAAATGCATGTAGGCTATGGAGTTGGTCATTGGATGGCCTATAAGCTAAATTGGAATATGACCAAACTCCACTATATGCATGTACATGGTGGTGGTTGTGGAGGTAACTTTTCTGGAAGCTTGGAGTTCCTAGAAAATTAATTAGGGGTGTTTATGATGCTATTAATTTCACTGACCAAAGTTATTCTGCCATCTGTAACAACACATATAGGAGGACTGACTTGTAAATTTTCTTTTGCAAATAATTTTAAGAAGTTGATCCATGGAATTTTGAGGACAATACAATCACCAGAAAGTTTCTCTTATTTTTTGGGAGGCTCCAAACATCAATTTCAGACATTTTGTCTTGTTGCAAGCAACAAAAATCAATTTCAATACTGCCTGGGATCGGTGTGTTCTTGGAGCTTGGCAAGTCTTAAGTACTCACTGTTTTCACCTTTACTGATCAACACAGGATGACTGCCCTGCTCAACAATCTTTCCATCCTCAATAACTGCTATGCAGTCAGAGTTTTGAATTGCGCTCAATCTATGAGCTATAACTATGCTTGTTCTTCCCACCATAACTCGATTTAGAGCTTCCTGAACCACTTTCTCTGATTGAACATCCAATGCATTAGTTGCCTCGTCCAGAAGTAAGATACTTGGAGTTTTTATTATTGCCCTTGCTATTGCTATCCGTTGCTTCTGCCCACCAGACAACTGCTGTCCTCTATCACCTGCGTTTGTATCATATCCATTCTCCAATTGACTGAAACAATATTAATAACAATACATGTGTTTCCAAAAAAGAAAAATATTGTTCGAGTTTAAGATTTTACTCACCATATAAACCCATGTGCATTAGAAGCTATCGCGGCCTCAATCATTTCTGCCTCAGTTGCATCTTCCTTACCATACAGAATGTTATCTCTAATGCTACCTGCAAACAAAGTTGGCTCTTGCCCTACTAGACCTATAAAATGTCTCAAGTATCTCAAGTTGAATGTTTTAATGTCTTTATTATCAATTAAAACCTAAGTTGCCGGTTCGGATTCTGGTTCGTATGCGGGTTTGAGATTCGGGTTTGAAATTCGTCCAAATTTTTTTGGGGCTGGGTTCGATTCATTTTAGGTTCATCCGTACAAGAATTTAAAAAATATATATATATATATGTACGTAAACATATGTAGTAGCAAATAAGTTCATGTTTGGTAAAACTTAAACGGCTGCATACAAAACGCGGCTTGTAATGGCAAGTAAAACGTAATACTAAACCGCTGCATACAAAAAACGTTAAAACGCGACACTTTTAGGGTGAAACGTGAAAAAAATCAATTAAAAACAATTTTAAAAAGTGTTGAAAGTCAAACAAAATCGAAATTCCCAGAAATTCAATCTAAATTCGTCCAAATTCATGGAAATTCGTTTTGGGTTCGTTTTCAATTTTTCAAATTCGTTCTGGGTTCGTTTTCAATTTTTTAAATTCGTTCGAAATGCTGCAAAATTCGGCCAGGGTCCTGTTTCATAAATTTGAGCCGAATTACTCAAAACATTGGCGAATTTGACATGAATTCGAATCAAATTCAAATTAGTAACGAATTGAATTTCGAATTTGAGGTTGCAGGGATGAATATGGTAACTTAGATTAAAACTATTCCTTTGATAGGATCATAGAATCTCTCCAAGAGTCCAATTATGGTGGACTTTCCACGCCCACTTTTGCCAACCAGAGCCACACTGCTTCCTGCTTTGATTTCAAGGCAGAAGTCTCTCAATATAGTAACACTGGGACGGGCAGGATAAGAAAAGTGTACATTTCTTAATTCAACATTGCCATCAATTTTATCTGGCTTAAGTCCTCCAATATCTTCTGGATTTATGGAACTATTTCTATCCAAGATCACAAATACAGATTTTACAGAATCCGCACCCTTGGCTATGTCTGAAGTCATGCTTCCCGCATCTGCTATAACCCGCCCAGTTCTTCCCATGATTGCAATGCAGGTAAAAACTGCATGAAAACTTAAATATCCTTGCTGTCTAAGCTTCCCTCCATACCAAAATCCTAAAGCCACTTGGGAGATAAGCATAAATTCACATGTTCCAAGAACCAATCCAGCATACCATGATTGCATCTTGATCTCTTTGTGGGGCTCTTCTTGTGTAGATTCAAAAAGCCGGAGAATTCTTTCCTCACCACAGAAAGCTGCAATGGTTCTATGGTTCACAACACATTCTGTGGCCACTTGGCTGGTTTGATTCTGGGCTTTGATAGTCTTCCTTGAAAGCTGCTTGAGTAGAACCCCTGTTGTGTAGTAGCAAAAGATCTGTACAGGTTGTATGGCAATTAATACAATGGCAAAACGCCAGGAAACAACTAGTGAAACAATGTAGGCTATAGCCACTGCTGATAGACTTTCCACCATAAGCGACAAGCGATCTCCCACCAAGGATCTCATCTGCATAACAATAGATGTTCAATCAAGAATACCACATTTCTCCTATCTATAAATATTCTATTTCAATTTATTAATGCAATACTTGCCATATTAGCTTCCTTTAATAGCCTGGAACAGACAGCTCCACTTGAATTTTCTCTCATATCAAACCATCCTACTTCAAAGGTTAAAAATTTTGACAGCATTTTCATACGAACCCTTCTGTTTAAGAACTCTCCCATGACCGCGAAGTTATAATGTTCGATCACATTTGCTAGGAAAGACCACACTGTCAATGCCACAAAAGCAATGGAATATCTTATTATTTTGTCCCTTATTTCATCATTATTGTCCAGAAATAGGACTGACAGCATGCTTGCCACAACAAAAGAAAAAGATGGATTCAGGGCTCCGTATCCAATGGCACCAAGGCACCCCAGTGCAGCATTTTTCCATTCTGGAGAATTCATAGCAAACATTAGACAAAAGGACGGAGTTCGAGTTTTATCTGAAAATTCGACCTTTTCTTCTTTTTCTAATGCAGAAAAAGAACTCCCATGTTCATCTAAAATATCTGATATGTTCTCAATGTCCCGGCTGCCTGTTCTCAAAATTGGTTCAGATGTATATTTGTCAACTGTTCGTAATTTGAGCATTTGCTGTTGTAAGTGAATGTGAGCTGCGTACTTGCCATTTGGATTTTGGATCAGCTCCTGGTGCCCGCCCGACTCAACAACACAACCATCTTGCACTACTGTTATTATGGCTGCAGCTTTCACAGTGGAGAGATGATGTGCCACAACAATAGTTGTACGTCCTGTAGAGGCTTTATCAAGAGCATCCTGGACAATGTGCTCTGATTCTGCATCCAGAGCACTAGTGGCTTCATCCAACAACATGATTGGAGGGTTTTTCAGCATTGTCCGAGCAATGGCTATCCGCTGCTTTTGCCCTCCAGACATGTGGACGCCCCGTTCTCCTACCTGCAATATGAAGAACATGAAGCAAAATTATCAGCTGTATGAACTGATTTCATAAGAATAGCGCAAGGTAAAGAAGGTAAAGGTTTTGTTTTTCTTTGGAAAGGAAGAATATTAATGGATAATTGCTAGCTTAAACAGGTAATCTGTGTTTATATTGAGTAATTTCTGATTTAGATTGTGCATCAATGTTTTGAATCACCCTTCATCAATCTTTTGAATCACCCTCTCTCTGATTCATTGTCACTGATGATGGATTGTGATGATAGATGAGAGAGTGTGATTCCAAATGTCAATGCTAAAAATATACGTAATCTAAATCAGAAATTACTCAATTTAAATTTAATGGATTGTAGAAATCTGATAACACTGAGATAATTTGCATATCTAAAAAAGGAATAAAATGATAATATTGAGTAATTTTAATAGATTGTAGAAATCTGATAACACTGAGATAATTTGCATTAAATTGAACAATAGCTTTTGAAAATTTAGCGAAAATGAATTTAGTAGAAAACCTGTTGAAAATACGTTTTAAAGAAAATTTCTATGCAGAAGCATTCTGAGACTAGGTAAGCTCAAAGAACAGGGCCCATGGAAGAATAAAAGAGTCGATCAAAGTAAAGAGGAAATTCAAGCTAGAGATGGAATAATTACACTCTCTGTTGAACTTCATGATATTTTAGAGCTTAATTAAATTAATTTTCTCTCTCCTAAAGATCCTACATGGTCTACCATAGCTTTTCATTTTATTTAATCTCTATAATGCAATTGGATTTTAAACACCTAAAAAAATACCTGTGTGTCGTATCCCTGTGGTAATTGAACTATAAAGTTGTGGGCATTAGCAGCCATTGCAGCAGCGGTGATTTCATCCATAGTAGCATTCTCTTTCCCAAACAATATATTCTCTCGATTGGAGGTAGCAAACAGGGTTGGTTGTTGACTGACTAGAGCGATTTGGCTGCGGAGCTATTTCAGTTGCAAGTCTTGAATGTTCACTCTGTCGAGAAGAATCTCCCCTGCAGTTATATCATAGAAACATTCTAATAACAAAATTGCCGTGGATTTTCCTGATCCGCTTGCCCCAACCAGAGCCGTAGTTTGTCCAGCAGAACAAATTAAGGAGAAATCTCTAAATATCTGAGTGTCTGGTCGAGAAGGATATGTGAATTGTACATGTTTGAATTGGATTTCGCCATATACCTTTTCCAATACAATCCCCGAATCCTCTGCTTGATCGATCTGTGGTTCTCTATCGATCATTTCAGAGATACGAAATGCAGCAACGGCTGCCTCTGTGAAGTACTTTAGATTGGGAAGTGCCATTCCCAAAGCCCTGTAGACAAATCATCAATTTCAAAACAAGAAACTAAAAATTACTCGATACAAAATGTTTTGGAACGAAAATAGATACATGCATTCCACCATGAGTTATAAGCAAGCCGATTGCCAGAATTCTTCCTGGTGATACATCATGAGATATGACCAAGCCGCTCCCACGCCATGCCATAAAAGCCCATATAACAAAAGTAAATCCATTGCTTCCAACTGCCAAACCTTTCGCTGGACCTTGCTTAAGACCCTGCTTTACAATTGTATCTAGTACAGATGAATATTTGTTGATTACACTATGCTCTCCCACAAATGAATACAGAGTCCTGATGGATGAAAGTGCTTGCTCCACAACTGTACCGGCTCTGTTATTTTGTGCACGCGTATCCCTACCCAGCCTCATCAGAAACTTACCATAAATGAATCCTGGGGTGATCAGTAATGTGACCAATGGAAAGGCCACTATGGTCAGCTTCCATGACAAGTAAAAGCTAGCAGCATAGGAACCAATAAAGGTTGTCACATTCTTGATAAAAAATGGAGCCTGCAAAGGAAATAGTGGTCAACAATGCATCAGAATAAAAAAATCTCTGGAAATAAGAAATAGAGATACAGGGTGCATAAGTATATTAAAATGTATAAATGTATGTGAATAAACAAGAACTGTCCAGACTTAGAACCTTTGCACTGAGTACATCTTGGATGAGAAGAGTATCATTGGTAACAACATTAACCACGTTGGCCGTGTCTGTGCCTTTTGCGTCGAAAAATTGGGCATCTTGTCTCAACACAGCTCTTAAATATTTTCTTCTCAGTCGAGACGCTTGTCTTTCTCCACTCCTCGTCCAGAAGAAAGCCTCTGAAAAGTAGCACATCCAATGCTATTAATTTCACTACCAAAGTTATACACTTCAATTCTGTTAAACTATAAACATAACCATTACCTAGGAATGCTGCAAACCATACTACAGCAGCCACATACACAAAATACAAAACTCCCTGCACCCAGCGAAGACAATTATAATCTAGCTACTAGTGCTAAAAAAGTAGAAGCAATCAAATTCTATATTGCCAAACATTTTACCTTCTCAATTTTGGTGATAAAATCACCATTTATCTGAGATGGACCATATCCTAGAGTATTGGATAACCTTCCCCATATAATCAATGCAGCAGGTGTAGATAATCCGTCTCCAATGGAACCTAAAGTTCCCAATGCCATTGTCAAGATATCAATACAATCTGCATACTTGAAAACTTTCCAGATGACCATTTTGCGAGCTGGTAAATCATCTGAACGGCCATTTCTGTTAAATGCACTTATTTCCATGATTGTAACAAACAATGCCAAATTCCTTTTAAAAAGGGAATTTTTTAGGCGGATATATAACAGCTATGACCAGGAGATCATATCCACTTACACCGCCATATATATCTGTAAGGGATTTAGGTAACAGAGCTATATATTCACATCAAAAACACAAATATCGTGTTGGAATGAGATTACGAACTTGAAGAGTCAAAAGATCCAGTTAGTGGGAAGATAAAATAGAGTTTGGAAATCTAATCGCTTTGAACTCGAAGGGTCAAAAGATCCAGTTAGTGGGAAAGAAAAAATAAAGAGAGTTTTAAAATCTTATTGCCTTGTCAATTTCAGCAGAGTGCGATGATATTGCGTATCTGTCTTTTCTATTGCGCGCTGGTGCAGCCACAAAAATTATATTCCAAGATGATAAAGGGTGGGGTTTTATGAGGGAGGGCTTCTATAAAATTCTAGTGGCTGCTGTTTAGATTTACTTGGTTTAATGAGTTCATTGAAGTTATCAGATTTTTATAATCTTTTGATTACAATTCAATGATTTCTGGTTTGGATTGTGTCTGTGTTAATTAACATTAACGTTTCAGATCACACTCTGTGATCCATCATCATGATGAGAGTCTGCAGTGATCTTGCTTTCCATTATCAGGATGAGAGAGTGCAGGATATGTAAAAAAGCAAGATCACTGCACTCTCTCATTCTGATGATTGATGTTAAAAAACACAGACACAATCAAAACCAGAAATCACTGAATTGTATTTAATGAGTCTATTTTGCATGTACTTAGATGGTGCTGATTTCAAATCTCTTCAATACAAAAATACAAAGATTTTTTAGGAGCATTTTAAAGTGTGTGGTCTCATAAATTTTGTATTGCAGTCCACGCTTAAAAATTTATGCTCCAAAATTTATGGAAGTTGGTAGTCTCATAAATTTTGTTATTTAGTATATTGAATTCATAGGAGTAAAATAAGAAAAATATTGGAAAAACTTGGAAAACTTGATGATTGATAAGTGACAAAAAAAAGTTCAAGCTGCTGGGGAAATTTTTAACCCCACCTTAATTTCCACCTCAAATATACAGTCGTAAAAAGTAGGGGTTTCTATTTTTGAGGAAAAGATTTCAATTAATTGTGAAGCAATTTTTTTGACTTAATGGGACGTCTTGCTCCTAAAAAAAGATCACGAAGCCCCCTCATAGGACCCCACCCTAAGTATATTGAAAATTGTTAAAAGCAAGATTAATGTAGAGTTGAGAAGGATTGAACATCTATTTCAACTTTCTAACCAATGCAAGAATATTTTTTTTCAAGGGTTTATGGATTAAATATAAATGTTATTTGTTCTCCATCAAACCTTGTGACGTCTAAACTATTTTGACCTTCAAAATTATTTGGTAGTGGTAGGGAACACATTTTATAACAATTGAACCTTGTTTGATAGATTTCAAAGGCTTGCATGAGAATTTCACATCTGAGGGAATAGGGTGTGCATTTTATTATTTATGGTACAAATATATATTTATTTTTACTTTTAAAAGGTCAAGGGAGATTTTATGGCAGAATTTATGACCAGGTCTTAAAGCCATAAGGATGAGGATGAAGTCGTGAGGAAAGTTATTGTTGTTTCAGAGGTTTTTATGAGTTTTTTTGGGGGGGGATAAGACTGCATTTATTAGGGGTGTTTATGATGATATTGATGAGGCTTGACTTATGGGTCACTTTTATGTCTTTTTGAAGTCCTTTGAGGAGCTCAAAAAGGCCCTTGTAGACTGAATCCGAACTAGGAGTTATTGCTGGTCTAAATGCAGATGGATAAAAAAAGCAAAGTATGTGTTGAAACCTCATTGGAGGGGAGTTATTTTTCCCTTTGGCTTGTTGTTTTCTAACCTTTTCTAAGTTCTTGATAGAGGCAAAGTGTTTTTGTAACCCATTTCAGAGAGATTTTACAGTTTTGTAACACCTTTGAGTGTAAAATATAGCTTGTGCCTTCTCATTTTTTAGAGTTTGTGTTTCCTTGTGTTGATGCTTTTCCTTGTGGTGATCTTGGTCCTTGGGATATTGTTGCATGTTGATGCCTTCTGCAGAAGTTTATTATATTCTTTGCAGGTTGAAAGTTTGTGTTGAATCAGTTTTTAAACTGTGAGGAAGTTTTTCTCCTTTTAGGGACTATTATTTTAGCCTTCTTACAAATTGTTGATGCAAGGATTATGTGTTATTGAGTTGTGTAGGGAAGCTTTTTGTTGTTTGTTCTTTTGTGTGTTGGCTATTTATCAAGTCTCAAAGATACAATTTGGTGCATCGCCTTTTAGCAGTTAGATTTCAGTTATTTTTATGCATCCTTATAACCCTTTCCTATACAAAAATCTAAGTTTAGGTGAGTACTAGAAAAACCAGCTTGCTCTGGACATTAACTTCCACTATCTAAGCCCACAATCAAGGAAGCTTTCCCATGTTCACCAATAGGCTGAGTTTACTCAACAGTGGTGCAATATTTAGGTGATAACAAGCATCACACTAATATTCTACAATTTGCAATCTTAAAGCTCACTTAATTGAGTTTAATTCTAACAATCAAATGAGTGTAAAATAAACAATTATAAGAAATCTCAAGTCTAAATTGATGACATAAGGTACAACAACCAAAGCGAACCCAAAATTGGGTTGCCAATTACAAATGTCTAAGAGTAAAGAAGGGACATGAACTCTCAATGTTTCAAGGTTTTAATATTTCCCATTTGGCCAACTACAAAAACTTAAACATTGTACATCACCCACTACAAACACATACATTCTAAACATAGTCGGGCAAATATAATATTGTGTGCATATACATGGTCATAACACTTGAAAATAGTAATGCATAATCACCACTTTGCTCTGTAAATGTATTGTCAACCATTCATAACCAACAACACTGAACAAATGAAAACCTATTATGAACACCCAAAAAAAAAAAACTGAACTCATATCTTACCCAACATTATTCTTTATACTAAGTTCAGCCGACACAAAATGGTCTCTTACATAAATGTTTCCATCCAATTCAACACATTGATTTTGATCGGATTTCATTCAAAGAAAGAGTCAATTGACTCGAGGATCTGAGAATAAACTAATCGTCTATTCTAACTTGGCTGCCCCAGAATCTCCGACTCCTTCAAAGAGCCTAGACATCTACACAAATACTCTCTCTGTATGAAAATAAACATCAATAAAAACCCAATACAACTAGAAGCTAAACCAAAAGAATGCCCTATAGTGTAATGCACATGGACACTCCCCAAATCATATACAAACATAAGCAAGCACAAAGAAAGTAAAACTAGAACAAAGAAAACCACAAAATCATTCATTTTACCATTAAAAAATATACAATTTACCTAGTTTCCACTAAACAAAGTGTTCTACCACTAACTTAGGTGGTCTTGGCCAAATATCCTACAAACTAGCGACATGGGAATAATTGAAGAATAATACTAATTGATAACAAACCTAAACAACTCGTCCCACTTTTGAAAACCAAATGGATGAACGAGATAATCAAAGCTCTTATTGAGTTTTACTTTTGCAAGCAATACAATTAAAGTGCACATCATTTACAACTGTAACCTATGCACCATGTCAGAAAATGCAAGAATCAACAACTATTCAACAGCCCCACAACAAATTTTTGATGTGAGACAACTTCTCGGTGCAACAAAACACACAATTGTGCCAACCTCCCACGATCAGAAAGTTGTCCAATTCCAGACGTCGATCATTCACAATTGTACCCTATCCACTTTGTTGGGAAATGCAAGAATTGACAACTATTCAAAAACTTGACGACAAATTTTTAGTGTGAGACAACCTCTCGACACAAAACTCCACACAATTATGCCAATATCCCAAGACCGAAAAGTTGTTTGATTCCGACCGCCAAAATTGGACAGCTTTCTAGTAGTGTGAGACAACATTCCATGAACACAAGTTAAAAAACTAATAGTCTATCAACTAAATAGATAAATCTATTTATTCATTTGTATCCTTATAATCCATTGCCCTTTTACTTGGAAAAAACAAAACTCTGTTTTGTTGTTTTAAGTTTGTTATTAGCTACAAGACTTTTATAAAAAAAAGTCATGTTACTAACTACTTAGTCTTTTTTATTTCTAATTAATTCTTTATAAGAATCAATTCTCTCCCCTTTTTAATCTTTCAGACGAACGAACATTTAAAAAGGTGAATTACATTTAAGGTCATAAAAGAATGGCTATTCTCCATCTAAAATGGTACGATTCGAAAATGCAAATAGACATAAATTAATATGTTTTCATATATTTCTTAGAGTGTGCATTTCTAGATTCAACTATGTCAATTTTATTTGCATCAATATTTTCTATTTTATCTATTTTCTTACATTTCTACAACATCCTAAAAGTCAATTATGAAAACACGAATTACTAAATTCAAGAAAACAAATCCTAAATGCAACAAATATTTGACATTTCTTTTAAACTATGTTTCTCTTTCTATAAGTTATTTTATTTGTTTGTATTTTATTTTGTTAGAACATAGTCTATACCATGCCTTCTTTACATGGGCTAATCTCTACACAAAATAGCATTGTGAAAAACTCTCAAATCTAATCTCTACACAAAATGGCACTGTAAAAAAAAATTCTCAAATCTGCAAAAACACATGTTCGTTTGATTTTTTTTAAATTGCCAACAATAGAAATACAAATCATAAAGATTCAATAAGTGCAAATTTCAAGAAAGAAAAAAATGTAGGGGAAAGGACCGGGGTCCAATAATAGTGATGTTTTTGTCATATTGTCCCCCCAATTACTAATATCAAAGGAGCCCCAAAAATGAACACATGTACCAATAGTCGTTCACACATGTACTAATAGGCGGTCATTTTTTAGCTTCTTTGGCTGGTAATTGGCCCATTTTTGCACCACTATTGGGACATTTTGTAACAACTATTGGGACATTTGGCCATAAGTACTGACATTTTGTAGTGAACATTGGTGCAAGAACATACCAGGTATCAGGCGACACTTTGAAATAGCTACTTTTTTACCATTCTGTGTTTGATGGTCTCTAGAGATAGATCCGTGAATACCCAAAAACTGAAACCTTAATTATAAACAGTTAACTCACATACATACCGAAACAAAAAAAACAAAATTTTTGAAATCTGACATACCATTTAGAATCTACATATACACAAACTTAAGATGTATATGGATACTGGGTCCTTTCCCTATACAGTGTCGTTTTCTATGAAGTTTAACGGCATACTCTTTCTTTTAATATTCTCTCTTTCCTCATGTAACCCTAAAATCAGCAATCTTCTCTTGGCGGATGAGGTCTTTGGCTGGAGAATAACGGAGAGGTTGGAGGGCGACCAAAGCATGGAAGAATGGCTACGCATTGGGAACATGAGATGCGCTGCAATAAAGACGGCCAAGGCAAGATCCTTGTCTGAAAGTGAGGGTTTTGGTACCAGGACGAGTTCCTTTGCTGGGGTCTAAGGGTCGGCACAGCAGCAAACTGGGTATCCATAGAGGTTGGGTTATTGCCGATGGCCCCATTATACAAGCTAAGGTTTCAGATTTAAGCAGAAACCATAGCAATAATGAACAATAAACTGCCTGTCTTAATTCATTTTGTATGTCTTCCGCACCAGATTCAACTGTAATGTGAAAATGTAAGTGTTTTAGTATTTGAAGCAAATCTATTTCATTCTGTCAGGGTAAAAAATCTCGGGCAGCTTTAGTCTTGAAATGTACTCTCTTTTGCTTTTTATATTGATTGCTGTTCTACACTAGAGACTGCGGTAGGAATGACTACGTCTCTCCAGAACGGTAACTGTAATTGGGCGATTATCAGATGCCCTTATAATCTGTGCATAAAATGCCAATGCTACAAAATGTAACAGGGAATGACTTTCCTTTGAGGGACAAGTATTAATTTGAAAAATTATTATTTTATTTTATTCTTCTTTAGGTATGTATAATTTATTAAAATACGAATGTTTTATATTTAACAGAATTCTAGTTATTCATGTTATTGGATTACACTAATATAGAATCTTTCTATTCTTTGCAAAAAATGTGATTTTCACAGTAATCTACTTTCAAGGTATTCTTACAGTATTACTTCAGCAGAAGGTAACTAAATATATTACTATGTTTCTTGGTAAATTTATCATAACAGATCTGAACTGTTTTTTTAATTCAAAGAGCAATGTTTTCTCCTTGATTTTTAAAACAAAGAGTATGTCAAACATTAAATTTCAGTATTACCTTTTTAAGACAGTATTGCAGTATATGCATATTATCTGTTGATCTTGAACGACCAAGAAACATAAATGAATTTGTCTCATACTATGCAAATCCATAACCTTGTTACAAAGCACAATATTATATACATTCTTAAACAGATTACTAGAATGCTTATGTTAACAGATCATTGTTCAGCTTTATTTATTCTTTTCTGCGAAGTGAATAGCAATTTGCTATAGCTGTCTACATACTGATGCAAGTAACTAACAGTAGATCTAATCACAACCATTACATTACATTTTCTTTTCTGAAATGAAGGGGAATAAATTGAAAAAATTTCAACAATACAATCCATATTCATCTTTTAAAGCCTCAAAAGGAATGAAGTACAGATTTAACACTGATTTTCTTTTGCTAGGCTCACATTATCATTTCTGCATACAGATTCACTTCCATTACATACAGTAGTATGAAGGAAAAATTACTTTATAAAACATGGTTTGACATTGATGATATCTTATAGAAAATACAATCTAAAACAGAATCCTTAAACCCAGTAGAAACCTTGCAATTTACAACAGGGAGTGACTTCCCTATTTTGTTAACAACTTTGCCCTCTAATAGAAATACACAGGTGCTCCCTTAATCTGTAACTTCAGTTGTCAAGACCTGCAAAAGCTTACTCTTCTACAACCTACACAAAACAGAGATGAAAGAATACCCCTTCCACGGCACTTTTTATGCTAGCTTCCCAACCTAGGCTGGAAAACCAGCCACCGCCGAGCTAAGAGGTAACTGTAATGACGCGGGTAACAATCGTGCAGTCCAACAATTAGGGGATGGTAACAAACACTTTCAACAGCAATGTAGACACATTCAAAACAATGGCTTTCACAACACTTGAACCAAAGAAAAAAGGTGTTAGGATCACAGCATCGGAAAAAAAAAATAGAGTAGCAAGTCCTCAACAAGCTTCAATTTTTACTCTGCAACTTCCACTTCTTGTTCTAACACCCAATCCACCCAAAATCAAATAAAAGGGTACCGATACCTTGAGTTATCTTACCCAATCATTTCTCGCAAGAGTGATAAATCGCCATGAAAATCTCTCTCCCTCAAATCCCATGTGTGGGTTGCTCTCTACCATATGGGGAGCCAACCCAATTTCATGTATATAAGAAAACTAGAACCAAACAAACAAGCACACACAACATTGTTATACATGCAACCAGAACAAGAGAAGGAACCGACCTCAAATAACATTACCAAGGTGGAACTGATTGGAGTTGATCACAATCCTCCCTTCAAGCTTTCTTCCTTTCTCTATACTTAGCCAAAAATTAGAACTGAAAAATTACTTTCTTTTCTTCTCAGTGTTTTCTTATCAAATTTTCATTTCTCACCACCAGCTCCTCATTAAAGAGGGACAGTTCAAAGTTCCCCCTACTTTTTACTTGTCTCCCTTCATTTGTCTCCCCTCACAAATGAGGTTGGAGAACCAAATGTGGGGATGGAATGGGCTTGATCCATACCCACGTCCAAATTTGTCACACCATTTATTTGACCATAAATCTACCCCAATCTAATAGGTAACCCACCAAGGGTAACTAAAAATATATAGTTTTCAATAAGAAATTTTAACCCTTTTGAAATCACATATATGATTGGATATGAAAATGCACTTTTACATATAATATACATTTTTATTTTCAATTTAAACACAAGACGACTACCCAAAAACATTACACCCATAATTCAAACCATGTCATGAAAATGCACATTAAAATTACGAAGCTCTAGCCCCTCCATATGGGCTTAACTTGGTTTTCACGAGGGTGAGTCACAAATGGTTACTCACATGCCTCTGATGATATGGCCATGGAAGGAAGTTTAGCTTGCAAAAATCTCACATATGTGTTAGACCAATCATCAATAAAATAGTCAATACAACAATTTAATCAATACATAAGTCTACACATGTTTATAACCATACAATCATTCATAATTTGTTTTGTTGGCAAACAAAATTTCAACCATTTCATTGCATGATTACGCTAGAGGCGTCTATACGATGGGGGCACAAATTACAAGCACGGGAATATGTCAGGAATATGGTGTAAGGAAAAAAGATTTGGTAGGAGTTACAAAAAAATAAATTAAATAGTGAAATAAAAAATGGCTATGCACCTTACGAATAAACTTGAGTTAAATTACTTCGCGAAAATTAAATATGCCTCGGTCTCCGTTTTGTCGCTTTTCAATAGTTTCAACTTGCTCAGAGAGTCTCTCGACCATTCTCCTCCAGACCACGTTAAGTCTAATGGGCCTTTGTCTACCATTGCGAGTAGTGAATTCAAATAAGTTGAAAATCAAAGGTTTTTTTTTCAAGGAAAACCAGGTATGCAAACACTGGACAGACAAATGTGGTTGGTTTGAGGGCTTCAATTTCTCCTCCAGTTCTTTTTGGATCAGGTTTTGATTCACGGAAATATACATATACAGAAAAGGTATGCGCAAATTCCCCTGATCAGAAGGAATGGATTAAAGTAATTAACAAAAAGAAAAATAGCAAGGATGCCCTAACTTCTATGCCTCGAAAGTTTCTGAAACCTCTCGATCTTTCAAAAATGTTGGGAAATCATTGGAAAAGAGCTATGGGAAGCTATTGAAGCCACTAGGAATTCAGGAGCTTTATTAACATAAATCAACAATACTTTCTTGGCACTGATTCCAAAAAACAAACAACAGTTTTTATAGGTGACTTTAGACCTCTTGCGCTCTGTAATACCATATACAAGATCCTTTCCAAAGCTCTGGCAAATAGACTTAAAAAGATAATACATAAACTAATATCAGAAGAACAAATGGGTTTTGTCTCAAATAGAGCAATATACGATGGTATAATAATCATACAGGAATTGATACACTCAACACAATCGAACAAAGATCCTTGTATGTTGATGAAATTAGATATCAGTAAAGCTTATGACAAGGTTGATTGAAGATTCTTATGTAAAACTATGCGAGCATTTGGTTTCTCTCATCAATGGGTTAATTTAATTTTCAATTGCATATCTACTCCAAAATTTTTAGTTCTAATAAATGGATCACCTGAAGGTTTCTTTAATACACCAAGAGGAATTAGGCAAGGGGGGCAGTTTCCCCCTTTCTCTTTATAATAATGGCTGAAGCTTTTGGAAGGGCAATAAAATTAGCATAGCTAGAAGGGAAAATCAAAGGGGTTAGAGTGACAGACGAGGTAGAAAATGTCAGTCACCAACAATTTGATGACGATGCTATCCTACTAGGAGAATCCTCAAGAATCAAGGCTCTCCAATTCAAAGAGATTATTAAAACCTACTCGAAAGCATCTAGCCAGGAAGTGAATGCTAAAAAGTTTGAAATTTCCTTTCTCAATACCCAACCAGACCTAGAGAGAAATATTTGTAATATTATGGGCTTCAATAAAAGGGAATTTCCATTCAAATATCTTGGTATTAATTTGAAAAAAGGTCAAAAAGATGGCAACACATGGAATTCTATTGTAACTAAATTAGACTCAAAAGTGGATAGTTGGAAGGGGAAGTATCTAAATAAAGCTGGCAGAGCTACAATGATCAAAGTTGTTCTATCAGCGATCCCCACTTTCCAGATGTCTTGTCTCCCACTTCCTAAAGGTGTTGGAAAACAATTAAACCAAAAATTAAAGAATTTTTTTTGACAAGGCACATAAGACAAATAGAAATTGGCAATGATAAAATGGGATCATATTAGTAGACCAAAAGAGTTTGGAGGTTTAGGAATTAAAAATTTAAATTGGCAGAACGAGGCACTAGGAGCTAAATTAGTATGGAGGGTGTTCCAAGAAAATCACAGCAAATGGGCTAAAATCTTATATCAAAAATATTTAAATATTGCAGTCCCTTCAACCCTCTTTCGAACGATTAATCCACCAAAACGTTCAACAATTTGGAATTTTATGATGCAAAATACGGAACTAATTACGATAAATCTCACCTGGGACATTGGTAATGGATAAGAGGCTCTATTCTGGGCAGACTCTCGGGATGGTCTTCCGTCTCCGGATAAAGCAAATCTCCCAAACAATAATAAAAATACTCTAACAATAAGTTGGAGCACTCACTTTAAAGATTATATTGGGAAAACATAGGAAGGATGGCAATGGAAAAATGCATTGAATACTACTTTATCTTAGGAGGAGCTTGTAACATATGAAATGTTACATTTTAAATGTAGGGGGTAAATAAAATGTTCACCTTTTATCCTTAGATACACAAAGGAATTATCCAAATTGATTAACCCCAAAGGAAGGATCAATGCATAAATGAATCAATCCTTTGGAAATAAGTGCAAAGAGGAAGATCTTAAATTTCGTTTATAGAAAAGAATGAGATATAGGTTTAAAAAGATTAAGAACTTTAGTTGAAATGAATAGGAGGAAAGTACTAACCTTGAAATGTTACAGATCTAAAGAATGTTGTTTTCGGGGGTCTACACTGAGTTTCTAGAAAATCTAAGACTGCATGTGGAACAGAAACGCAGAAACAAACAAAACCCAGAAATCTTTTTCCAATCTGACACAGTTTCAATTTTGACCCTCAAGTCAATGTCACTATTGACCCAGAATTTCCGATTCTGACCTAGGGTAGAATCGACCTAAAAATCCTTCAACAGAAAATCTATTTCCAGATCCCGATAGTTTGCCGAAAATGGTATCCAAATCTGCATTCCAATCCACTATTCTGAACTTGTACCTGCATTTGTGTGTTGGGGGGGGGGGGGGGGGTTTGCATTGGTCAAACCCCGGTTTTAGAATTAACCTCAAATTATAATTGAAATTGCATAAGTAAAACAAAGTAAATGAACAAATTCACCTTGCTTGTAGAAGCCCTTGTGGCGGATTCGAATCTGTGGATCCACAAGTATGCATGCACCAAATGGATGTAGAATGTCTCAAATCAATTGCTTGTAGATCTTCAACACCAATTTTGAATGGATCTTGGAATAGGAAGAGGCTTGGAGGAATGTGGATGGAGAAATCTTCAACAAGAGGGCTCCATAGAGTTTGAATCCTTCAATGGCTACCAATGGATCTCCTTGATGAATTGGATGCTTGAATGTTTGAGAGTAGATGATTGCTTCAATAGATTATTGGCTTGCTTCAAATCTTGCTCCTTAGCTTGCTTGAATTTCACTTAGATGATGGTTAGAGAAAATGAGAGGAGAAAGCTTCCTTATATATGACTCTAGGGCACAATCTTTTAGAGAGGCCTACACAGGAGAATTAAATTCCAATTAGACCTATACCCCTAGAATAACATCTATATTAAATATAATTTAAGATTTGTTGCTTCGAAGACCAAAACGACCGACCCGGAAGTGGAAATTAATTCTTTCCAAAGCCTGACATCCAGAAACCCTGGAAATCTGAAATCTGGACCTTAGGTCAGAAAAAGGTCAATTCTGACCTAGGTCAAGGTCGAGGTCGAACTTGACCCAAAAAGGTCAAATTTGACCCTGAGGTCAAAAATCCCAATTTGCAGTTTTGGGTATCAGAAACAGGCTAGAAAAAGTGGTAAATGGGGCAGATCAGGGGAAAAAGCCAGATCCAAGTCAGAGACCCATTCAAGGCGCTTGACATGACCCAAAACCACTTACTCAGAAGGCTAAAATAGTCTACAATGGAAGTGCTTCCATTTTCTGACTATACATTTAGCCCCCACTTTAGCAAGAGTATGGACTCAATACAAACTCTTGGTAAAGGAGATCATGAAGAATATTTAATCTTGTTGAAATCAAAAGGGACAAAGGAATCCTCAAGCCCCTAGGGACTTAAGTCTTTATCAACCCTAAGATCACAATAAGAGAGACATCACCAGTTAAGAAGAAAAAGAGAGAGGGTGTGATTACCTCGCCCAATGAGAACTTATGTCCCATTGTGAACCAGACAAGGAAACAGTGCAACTGAAAAGATGGAGTTGAACCGCCTAGTGAATGTGGCTACTCACTATTCAACCCATCAGGTAGATCAGATCTTAAGGACACCTTCCGACCTTAAGGGATCAAAACATTGTAAATTGAAACTGGAGGGATCAAGAGATCCGTACAAATTTAAACTAGAGGGATCAAGAGATCCTGTAAAGTAAAAATATGTGCTTTAAGAATTAGTCTTTAATCCATAAAGGGAAAAGGTTTTGAGTTTTGAAAATATTTTGAACGTGTGTGTGAAAAAAGTGAGTAGAGCGTATGCCCCCACGTTAAAGTCATTGCTAACACTTTAACAAGAGCAATGGCTTGAACGGAAACGTAAACAACTCTACTAATTACGTTTCCACTACGAGATGCCCCCAAACGAAGACAAATCAAGAGAAATACCACATAAACATACAAAGAACACAGAAGGGATCTACCTACTGTGGGGTCAGTATGATCATAAGATAACATGTATATATATATATATGATATTATTGCAAATGAATTGACATCATTCCCCAAAGAAAGTAGAACTACAATCACAATGGAGGAAAGAAAACACAAGATTTACGAAGAAGAGTCTTTTCAGACCACAACATGGAGACCAAAAAGAATCAGTGCTACCATGTCGTAGATCCAAGCGTACTACACAAGAAAAACATTTATGAACAATAGCACAAATACAACATAACATGAAAACAACATATAGAAGAGTAGAGATACATATAGAGGAATTATACAACAGGTTTGATTCCTTTATCACCTTGCACCAACAAAGTAACAAGGGTTGTATAAAAGAGTCTAACAAACATTTAGCAAACATATTACGGGAGAAGCACAATATAATAGGCAAACACAAAAAAGGCTCCCATGAAGGATAAGCCAATCAAGCGCATCACTTACTTTCCCCATCTCGGTTTATATCATTTAGGGAAGGTGGGCAACTCGCAAGAGGGACTATATCCAATACAGTATGAATAATAGCCAATTCCAAACAAGGATCCTCTTGAGAATCACGATGTTCGATACTAGGTGTAATTATCAATTGAGTTGAAAGCATATGAGGTAAATCAGTATCAAGATCAATGGTCTCATATTCATCACCAGGATCAATAGGATCATCAAGGCTATCTTCCTCATCAAGATTAATTAAAATAGGATCTAAGATGCGAATAGGATCATCATACTCATTCATCTTATTATGAATACTAACTTCTTCCAACACATCAGGCATAGGTTGGTCAAAAGAAGGTAAAGAATTTCGAAGAACAAAAGCACGGGCCCTAGCATTAGTTCTACACTTTTTATGAAATTCATTAGCAGATTTGTTACGTTTTGCTTTGTTTGACACATGTTGAGAACTAGGAGGAATAACAACTAGTTCCTTCACAGGTTCTATAGGAGGATTCGTAGGATTCGTAGTAGGCTGAGAAGTGACACTGGGAGGTTGAGTAATAAACATAACTGTAATGGATAAAGGAGGCATGGAAGGAGTAGGAAAAAGACCACGGTTAAGATCTGTCTGAGGCATGCTTAACTCGACAATCTTGCAATGTTTATAGTCTTGATATGAACGGAAAAAGTTGTCAGGGTGACGAGGACATTAATTAGGTAATGAAGGCCAAAAGAAATCAAGAGTAGCACAGTCTCTAGGCCTAGAAGGTTGATACAAACTATGATTAATCATTTTTACTTCTCCATTATGAATGAACTTAAGACATTTATGAATAGTAGAAGCAATAGCATGCATAACAGTTATCCAAGGCAAACCAACTTTGACTTGAAATTGATCAGAAGTAGGAACGATAATGAAGGTAGTATCTACAACTTTGCCACAAAGTTCAACAGGCAAGTTAATAGAACCAAGTGCAGGATAGAGAAAACTATTACAAGTTTGGATCCATGGATCAGATGGATCATAAAAATCATGTTGTAGGTTTTTCATAAAAAGGTTTTCCTCAGTAATGACATTTATTAAATATCTGGGATCAACAAGACAACCACGTGTAGGAATCTTAGCAATCCTAGCATAAATATAAAGGGGACCATCGGGAGCCTTAATAGTCTCAGAATCATCAAAGGTAATTGAGAGTTCCCTAGGTCGTTTATCCTTAGTTTGTTTCTGAGGTTTAGGTGAAACTTGATGTAGAAGTGAAGGCGAACGATCTTGAAGAGTAGGTTGAGGTAAAACAACACACTCCACATGATTAACAACGTGATTAAGATCATCCATCTTTGAATCATAAACAATATCCACAGAAGATGGTTGAACGATGGTATTAGTATCATGTGTAGGTAAAGGATTCGTATAGATTTGAAGGTTTTTATTAGGAGAGACAGATTTGTTCCCATTACCATCAAAATTATCAACAGATAAAGCATTAGAATCGATTAAGTCTTGAACCTTATGCTTTAGAGAATAACATTTTTCAGTATCATGGCCATTCTGGTGATGGTATTGGCAAAAAACTTTAGAATCAAAGGATATTGATGCTATCGTGGTAGAGAGAAGAGGTCGAATAGGAGGCAAGGTAATCGTATTAGTGTTAGTAATAACTGAGAGAGAGGGGGGGTGAATCAGTGGCCTCAAAAATTTATCCTTCAAACTTTAACCACTAATCAATAAACCTCAGTTTATTTTGTCTCTACAAGATGTATGCCAAGAAATACTTATAATGATTAACTGTCTGTCGGTGTTCTCTGTCTTTCCTTATTCTTTCTTGATTACCAATAAGTAATATAACTATTTATCAAAACTCAGTAAATAAGCAGAGTATAATGATCAATCGAGTGTTAACTATGTCAGATACAAAATAATAAAGAAATGAATCATATACACATAACACATGAATTTTTAATGTGGAAACCCTGTTAGGGGAAAAACTACTGGGACCGATACCCCAAATTTTCACTCTTCTGAAGTGAGCCCTGTTAGGAGCCAGCCCTGTTAAAGGTTACAAACACACGGTTAAGTGCGACCTTGTTAGAGGATTTTATATATAGAGGTTGTCACTTAGTATCAGGCATCTATTGCAACCATCCTTGAATCAACCTCCTTCTTAGACTGTCAATAGGTATCGGGCAAGTCCAATGCTACTTTCATGAATCAACCTTTTTGACACTCCTTGGGATGTACCTCAATATATAGAAGACTGTTAAGTCCTGCTCAGTTAAGAGAATTGATGCCTCAATGGTTAAATTGAAACACTATTACCTGTTCATGATGCAACTTTGAATTGCAGATTTTCAGATCTATTTAAGTACATTACCTTTCTGATCAATGTATCAATTCAATTCGTTGTGCTCCAAACTTTCTTCTTTGTGATGTTGTGCTTCACTGTTCGTCGGTGTCTGCAAAATTCCTTAGCTCTCCTTCAGCTTAATTGATCAAGACTGTATGAAGTTATTATTCTTCAGTTTCTCTTTAGCATCCTCTTTCTATTCACTCCCCTTAATCCCATTTGTAAATGAATTAATCTTGTCTCTTATATAGACATGGTATTCGCTATTTCTTATTTTTTATTCTTGGCGTGAAAAACAATCCAGCCAATTTGATTTAAAGAATAACTCCTGATTTGTTTTGTATTATCTTTTTGCCAACTATACAAATCATCTTTAAATCAATCAATTAACTCTGGTCGAATAAAACAAAGAAAACAACCAGTTAAGTCTATCTTTAGCTCTTGCCAGCTAGATATTTTGTCATTTTCTGAACTCTCTGTTCCATCGGTCACCTTTGTAGTTAGTTGTCGGTGACAACTGACAGTTCCGTCGGTGTGACTCCAGTTAGCTTCGTGATCTCCGTCCATCAGGCATCATTGGAATTTTACTCGTCAGGCAACCTTCTGAATTTGCTCATCAGGCATCTTGTGGTTTTTCTTCATTGGGCAACACTGTACTTTAGCTCGTTGGGTATCACCGTAACTGTTCTTCTTTGCTTTGACCGTCGATGTGCACTCTGTCAGTGTTGTTTGTCACTAAGTGAATACTTGACTTTTATGCATTGCCGAAAGCATAACCTTTGTTCCATTGATTCTCTAAATTCTTTGGCATTATGTACATGACCATACAGATGATATCAAGTTGACATCAATGACAATACAATACATTAACTGATTTAATTCTTTGCATTATCTTCAACTTAACATTGTCAAACATCCAATCAATTACATGTCATCAATATCTCCCTTTGGCATTGATGGCAACATACTATATTATCACATTATACTATTTCTAATACAATATGAAATACAATAGTTGAGATCCATCAAACTACCAATCTTTTTGTTTTGATAACCGATAAATGTCTGACCATTGGTAAGCTCTGTTTTAGCTTAGATTTTATTCTTGCAGCTCTCTTTTTTGATGTGTTGTGTCCTCTCCTTGTGTCAATTTCTCTCCCTTGACTGTTCTTCTCTTTTGATGTCTTTTTCTCTTTTTAGCAACTCTCCCTTTGTATAAAATTTCATACAATTTCTCTCCCTTAGGATAAAATCTCTCCCTGTTGGAGTAATGTGATAATGGATAATCTCTCACCCTTTCCAGAAAGATGTGACAATATGGATAATTTCTCTCACTTTGACAACAATGCCAAACAAATATTTTACAAATATCTGACATTCATGTCAAACAATCATTTATTTCCATCCATAATATATTCCTTGAATTTCCCTTATCCATCAGCAATACAACAATATGCTCTGGTGCTCGGAGAAGATATATACATGTCTGTATATAGATGTAGCTTTGAAGTTCATCTTTTTGCTTGCATCAACATTAATGATATTCTGATAATATGTAGGCTGATGCAGCCTTTAGTCTTTTACTGACTGGTAGACAAGGGTTTGACCCCTAGTCTCTTTCTCAAGTACTCAAATGTATCCTTGGGCAGTGGCTTGGTGAAGATATGAGCTAATTGTTCTTTGGATTGCACATACTCAAGTATCACTTCCTTTGCTTGAACTTGTTCTCTCAAATAATGATACTTGATGGAAATGTGTTTAGTCTTGGAATGCATGACTAAATTCTTGGAAATGTTTATTGCACTGGTGTTATCACAATAGATAATTACTGGTTCTAAGATCTTCATATGCATACCTTTTAGTAACTGTTTTATCCATGCAATATTTGAGCAATTTGCAGCAACAAAAACATACTCTGCTTCTATCATAGACTGGGAGATACATCCCTGCTTCTTGCTTATCCATGTGACAAGTCTGTCACCCATAAAGAATGCTCCTCTAGTTGTGCTCTTCTAGTCATCAAGATTTCCAGCCCAATCAGTGTCGCTAAACACCTTAAGTTCAAATTTGCATTCTCTTCTATACCATAAGCCATATTCCTCAGTATTCTTCAGATATCTTAGAATTCTTTTCACAATAGTCATATGTGATTCCCTGGGGTTAGCAGAAAATCTAGCAACAATTCCTATTGCATGTGCAATATTTGGTCTAGTGTGTACAACATACATGAGTTTTCCAATCATTGATCTATACAAAGTCTGATTTACCTCTATTGTCTTGTCCTCCTTTGTCAACTTACATCCAGTAGCCATTGGTGTTCCAACTGGTTTGGAATCTTTCATCTTGAATATTTTCAGGACCTCTTTAATGTATTTGGACTGTGTAATGAAAATACCTTCACTTTGTTGAATGAACTGTAGACCAAGAAAGAACTTTATCTCTCCAAACATAGACATCTCAAACTCTTTTCTCATCTCATTACCAAATGATTTATATAGCATATCATTACCTCCAAATATGATGTCATCAACAAATATATCAGTAATCAAAGTGTTAGCATCAATATCTTCTTTTAAATAAAGATTATTGTTTTCACTACTCCTTACAAATCCAATACTTATAAGATAAGAATGAATTCATTCATACCAGGCTCTAGGAGTTTGTTTCAATCCATACAAGGCTTTGTGAAGTCTACATACCATGTTTCACTTGTTTGGATCGACAAACCCTTCTGGTTGCTCAATGTATACCTCTTCTTCAAGTATTCCATTTAGGAATGCTGACTTGACATCCATCTGGTATACCTTGAATCCTTTGAATGCAGCATAAGAAAGTAGTATTCTTACACCTTCTAGTCTAGCAATGGGTGCAAAGGTTTCTCCATAGTCAATACCTTACTCTTGTGCATACCCCTTGCATACTAGTCTTGTTTTGTTTCTTGTGACTACTCCATTCTCATTCAGCTTATTCCTGAATATGCATTTTGTATCGATGACATTCTTGTCATCTAGTCTTGGCACAAGTGACTATGTCTTGTTCTTTTCAATCTGCTCAATCTCATCATTCATAGCACTTATCCATTCTTCATTATCTAGTGCAGCATTAACAAATTTTGGCTCAAACTCACAAATTAAACATTTCAAGTTTAAAGACTTACTTCTTGTTCTTGTACCATCTTTCTTATCTCCTATGATCTGGATCTCTGGATGGTTCCTTCTTACATATCTTGCAAGTATAGGTACAGCTCTTTGTGTATCAGCTTGATCATCATTGTGATCTTCATTCTATTCTTCATCACCTTGCACATTATTTTGATCATCATCCTAACCGTCGGTTGTAACATTCTATTATCCTAGGATTAAGCACTGTTGCTCAGGCATAGTGTTGAGTTCTTCATAGTATATAAACTTTTTGTATTCCTCTGGTTCTTTTGTGCTTTCCAGCTCATTCTTTTCTGCAAATTCATCTATGTTTACATTTGCACTTTCAACAATTTTGTTAGAAGCCTTGATAAGAAATTTATAAGCTTTGCTCTTAGTGGAATACCCTAGAAAGATACCTTCATCACTTTTGGCGTCAAGCGTTCCATTTCTATCATCCTTTAAGATATAACATTGACTACCAAAGATTTTAAAGTAACTTACATTGGGTGTTTTACCATACCATAGCTCATAAGGTGTCTTCTTTGTGTCCTTCAATTGTACTATGTTTAGTGTGTAGACAGCAGTACTGACAGCTTCCCTCCAAAAGATTTGGGTGATGTCTTTCTCTATCATCAGTATTCTAGCACAATCAACTATTGATCTATTCCTTCTCTCAGTAGTCCCATTTTGATGTGGTGTTCTTGGTGCAGAAACCTATCTTTTTATACCATGCTCATTACAGAAATTAGTGAATTCATCTGATATAAATTCTCCTCCACTATTTGATCTCAAACATTTTAGATCCTTACCAATTTGTTTCTCTACCATAGCCTTATACCATTTAAACATCTTGAATGCTTCAGATTTATCTTTTAGAAACATAATTGTCATCATTCTAGAGTAATCATCAACAAAGAGAATAAAATACCTATCTCCATAATAACTCTTTGTCCTCATTGTTCCACATAGATCAGTATGAACTAATTCTAGAATATCATCATATGTATGGGTTTTACTTTTGAAACTAGACTTTGTCATTTTACCTTTTTAACAATTCTTGCACATGATGTTGTCGGGCTTTGTCATCGTCGATAAGCCTCTTACATTTCTCCTTATTTTCATCATGTTGTCAAAATTCACATGACACAATCTTTTGTGCAACAACCATATGTCTTCATTTTTAGTCATTAAGCAAGTGGTGTTAGTATCATTCAGATAAAATAAGTTACATTTTGTCTGTTCACCGATACCAATCAATTTTTTTGATTCATTAAAGATCTTTGCCTTCTTGTTCTCAAATCCTACTCTGTGACCTGAATTATTCAGCTGAGAAACACTGAACATATTATAATTCAATCATTTTCCTCTATAAGTATTTTCACATTTAATTAGGTTTTTCAACATTATAGTTCCTTTACCTTCAACTGGACAAGGTGTATCATTACCCATTCTTATTGTACCACCATTATAATGCTCAAAAGTGTTAAACTTTTCTTTGTCACCGGTCATGTGGTGAGTGTAGCCACTATCTATAATCCAGATGTCATTCTTGATAACCTTAGATATGAGTGCAGGTTCTACATACCTTTCATCTTCATCTGAATCATCCTTCACAGCCACAAATACCATCTCGATGTCTTCATCAGGTTCAATGTCAGTATCTTCATCTTTGCAAGCAGCTAGGTAGCTTTCTTTCTTGCCTTTGTCCTTGTAGTCTTGGGTATCTCTTCTTTCTGATTGTCAGTAACCTCTGTTATTTTTGTTATCATCTTTGTCAGATTTCTTCTCAAAAGAACTATCATTACTTATGTCATCTTTTCTTTTGTTAGGACATCTTGCAGCAAAGTGTCCAATCTCTTTACAATTAAAGCATACAAGTGGTAACTTGCCTTTGTATTTACCTTTGTCTCTCTGCATTCTTCTAGCCATAAGTGCTTCTATTTCATCTAGATCTTCTTCTTCACTTTCACTTTCACTATCTTTTCTAGATGTGTGTGTATGACTTGATTTGCTTATTCTCATAGAAGACTTAAATGCAGACTCTAAGTTTGGTAAGACACTATTATCAAAGTTATTCATCTCAAATGAAATCAGTCTACCAATTAAACTATCAAGAGTAACTATATTGTTTGCTGCTGCTATCATTTCTTGAATGACATAAACTCTAATAGCATATACAGGAAGTAAGGTTCTTAAGATCTTACTTACCACTGTATCCTCTTCAAGTGTACCTCCAATTCCTCGTATAGCATTGACTACTTTTGTTCTTGTGTTTTACTATGTGATGTTTTTTCCTTCTTTCATTCTAAGATCATCAAATTTTCCTCTAAGGCTTTCTGCCTTGGCTCTTAGAACATTTGTATCACCTCTATGTACAAGCTTTAATTTGTCCCACATCTTCTTTGCAGTTTTGCAATCTTTGACATCTTCAAATTCAGCAGCATCAGAGAGTGAGGAAGAAAGCTCTATGACCATGGAGTTGTGTTCATGCTTCTCTCTCAATTGATCTATTGTCAATACTCCTGTGGGAAACACATATTCAATATCTAGGAATTGAGTAACATCTTTACCAATACCTGATAAGTGGAG
>MU227814.1:1178122-1193965 GCA_018584345.1 Thuja plicata | reverse complement strand
TATTGCTACCATCCTTGAATCATCCTCCTTAGACTGTCAATAGGTATCAGGCAAGTCCAATGCTACTTTCATGAATCAACCTTTTTGGCACTCCTTGGGTGTACCTCAATATATAGAAGAATGTTAAGTCCTGCTTGGTTAAGAGACTTGATGCTTCAATGGTTAAACTGAAACACTATGACCTGTTCATGATGCAACTTTTAATTTCAGATTTTCAAATCTATTTAAGTACATTACCTCTCTAATCAATGTATCAATTCAATTTTTTGTGCTTCACACTTTCTGCTTTGTGATGTTGTGCTTCACTGGTCGTCACTGTCTGCAAAATTCCTTAGCTCTCCTTCAGCTTGATTGATCAGGACTGTATGAAGTTATTCTTCCTCAATTTCTCTTTAGTATCCTCTTTCTATTCAATCCCCTTAATCCCATTCATAAATGAATTAAGCTTGTCTCTTATATAGACATGATATTCATTGTTTCTTGATTCTTGATTCTTGGTGTGAAAAACAATCCAGCCAATTTGATTTAAAGCATAACTCCTAATTTGTCTCGTAATTATCTTCTTGCCAACTGTACAAATCATCTTTAAATCAATCACTTAACTCTGGTCGAATACTACAAAGAAAACAACCAGTTAAGTCTATCTTTAGCTCTTGCCAGCTAGATATTTTGTCATTTTCTAAACTCTCTGTTCCGTTGGTCACCTTTTCAGTTAGTTGTCGGTGACAACTGACAGTTCTGTCGGTGTGACTCCAGTTAGCTTTGTGATCTCCCTCCGTCGGGCATCATTAGAATTTTACTCATCGGTCAACCTTCTGACTTTTCTCGTTGGGCATCTTGTGGTTTTGCTTCGTCGGGCAACACTGTACTTTAGCTTGTCAGGTATCACTGCGACTGTTCTTTTCTCTAACCATCGGTGTTGTTTGTCACTAAGTGAATACTTGACTTTTATGCATTTTTGAAAGCATAATCTTTGTTCCATTGATTCTCTGAAGTCTTTTTCATTATGTACATGACCGTACAGATGATATCAAGTGGACATCAATGATAATACAATACATTAACTGATTTAATGCATTTCATTATCTTCAACTTAACATTGTCAAACATCCAATTAGTTGCATGTTATCAATTAGCACTTAACAACCTACTCATAATAGAGTGTAAAGATTTAGAGAGAGGAGTAAACGTACGATTCATATGAAAAGCAGTGGATGCAGAAGTGGCATTGTTGGATGCAACAACAACTTGATCAGCAACTACATTCGTCTGTTTATTAATCTTGACATAGTTGTTAGGTTTCTGAAACTTATTAGGATTAGGAACAGCGTCACTCTTATCAACTGGAACAAGAGCCATTGGAGTGTTTCTCTCAAATTGACTCACTTGTAATTGATAATGATGAAGTGTTACACAAAGTTGTTGAAAAGAGGTAAATTTAGTAAGCAGAATCTTATCTCTAATATCCTTTTTTTAATTTGAAATAAACATATGCTGAGTATCAATATTAGAACATGATAAGAAATTTGAGCATACAAATGCTTAAATCTACCAATAAAATCAATCAATTTTTCCTTAATGTTTTGTTTACAATGCATTAAATCAGTTAAGGAAACTTGTGGACCAATGTTATTTTGAAATTGTTTGATAAAGGTATTAGCAAGTTTAGGAAAAGAGTCAATAGAATAAGAAGGTAAAGAACAATACCATTGCAAGGCCTTATCATGAAAATTCCTAGCAAAGAACTTAGCTAAAATTCTATGGTCATGAGCATAATCACTACAAAGGATTTGAAATTTTTTAACATGAGTAATAGGATTGCCTTTACCATTGCAATTCTCAAGATGAGGCATATTGGCTTGCTGAGATACAGTAGCACGAATAATGTCTAAGGATAAAGGACTACCCATGTCACATGTAGGAATGTTAAACTTGGATTGTGTTAAGGATGCAATTTGTTTTTGTAAAGATGACACAGTTTGAGCCAAACTAATAATTGTGGAATCATTAGAAGAAATAGGTGGCATAGAAATATTAGGAACGCTAGAAAAAGTGTAGGAAGTGACAGGAATGGAAGACACGATCGATGGAACGCTTGGAATCATAGTTGGAAGGGGATTGGAATAAGTAAAAGGAACACTATGATATGAAGGTTGTGAGGTAAGTAGAGATACCGGTGGAACACTCACATGAATAGATGAAATTGGGAGAGATGTAGTCATCAAAGGAGGAGTATAAGTAGGAATTTTAGGTAAAGGAACATAAGAAGGTCCCTCACTAGTGACAAGAGGAGTGTATCCTAGATCATGAAGGACTTTCTTAAGATCCTCTATAGCTTGGATGGAATCTTGATTATGGTTTTCTTGAATAAGCCAATTTCTCATTTTATCAAGTTCTGTTGAAATTTTTTGTACTTGTTCAGGAGGAACTCTTAAAACATCATCATCATCATGAGATGAGTGAGAAGATTTATGCTCCATAGAAGGATTGGAATCATGAGTGGTCAAATTGTCATCCGAGATCCTAGGGAAAGGAGAGGAAGACTCAGGATCAAAAGAACCCATAGTCTGCGGCTTCTTCTAACCAGGATACTATAAGTAGGACTATAAGTGGTAAAGCTCATACACCAATGCAATGCAAATGAACTAATTTAGGAAACACAAGATTTTGAATTTAATTTTTGAAATGTAACTGAAAGAACATAAAAGAAAGCTAATCTAATATGCATGCAAGATCTAATATAAAAAAATGTAAATCTAACACCAAAAAGAAAGATTTGTCTATCGCAGGTTCACCAAAATGTAAGATAAGAAATGGTACATTTTAAATGTAGGGGGTAAATAAGATGTTCCCCTTTTATCCTTAGATACACAAAGGAAGGATCCAAATTGATTAACCCCAAAGGAAGGATCAATGCATAAATGAATCAATCTTTTGGAAATAAGTGTAAAGAGGAAGATCTTAAATTCAGTTTATAGAAAAGAATGAGATATAGGTTTAAAAATATTAATAACTTTAATTAAAATGAATAGGAGGAAAGTACTAACATTGAAATGTAATAGATCTGAAGAATTCTATTTTTGGGGGTCTACACTGAGTTTCTAGAAAATCTAAGACTGGATTTGGAACAGAAATGCAGAAACAAACAAAACCCAGAATTTTTTTCTGATCTGACACAATTCCAATTTTGACCCTCAAGTCAATATCACCATTGACCTAGAATTTCAAATTCTGACCTAGGGAAGAATTGACTTAAAAAGCCTCTGACAGAAAATCTATTTCTGGATCCTGATAGTTTTCCAAAAAGAGTCTGAATTTGCACTCTGATCCACTGTTCTGAATATGTACCTGCAAGAAAAATGGATTTGTTTGTTGGGGGGTTTGCCTTGGTCAAACCCCAGTTTTGGAATTAACCTCAAAGTATAATTGAAACTGCATAAATAAAACAAAGTAAATGAACAAATTTACCTTGCTCGTAGAATCCCTTGTGGCGGATTCGAATCCATGGATCCACAAGTATGCATGCACCAAATGGATGTAGAATGTAGAATATAGAATGTACAATGTACAATGTCTCAAATCAATTGCTTGTAGATCTTCAACACTAATCTTGAATGGATCTTAGAATAGGAAGAGGCTTGGAGGAATGTGGATGGAGAAATCTTCAACAAGAGGGCTCCATAGAGCTTGAATCCTTCAATGGATACCAATAGATCTCCTTGATGAATTGGATTCTTGAATGCTTGAATGCTTGAGAGTAGATGATTGCTTCAATAGATTATTGGCTTGCTTCAAATCTTGCTCCTGAGCTTGCTTGAATTTCACGTAGATGATGGTTAGAGAAAATGAGAGGAGGAAGCTTCCTTATATACGAATCTGGGGCACAATCTTCTAGAGAGGCCTACATAGGAGAATTAAATTTTAATTAGGCCTATACCCCTAGAAGAGGACCTATATTAAATATAATTTAATATTCGTTGCTCCAAAGACCAAAACAGCTGACCCGGAAGCGGGAATTAATTCTTTCCAAAACCCGACATCCGAAAACCTTGAAAATCTAAAATCTGGACCTTAGGTCAGAAAAAGGTCGATTCTGACCTAGATCAAGGTCAAGGTCGACCTTGACCCAGAAAGGTCAACTTTGACCCTGAGGTCAAAAATCCCAATTTGCAGTTTTGGGTGTCAGAAATAGGCTGGAAAAAGTGGGAAATGGGGCAGAATAGGGAAAAATCTAGATTAAGTCAGAGACCCATTCAAGGCACTTGACACGACCCCAAACCACTTACTCAAAAGGCTAAACAAGTCTACAATGGAAGTGCTTCCATTTTATGACTATACAGAGCTAAAAGTATTTGATGATAGGCTGATTTGGGGAGATTCAAAAAATGGTTAATATAGTGTCAAAAAAGGTTATGAGACTCATTAACTCCCAAGAATGGGATAAGGTGGACATTCCTCTAAATTTATGTTGGGATCCTACTTGTCTTCCTAAGGCAGGGATCTTTCTATGAGCTGCTTAGCAAAATAGAATCTTAACCTAAAATAGATTCACCAAATTAGGTTTTGAAGGTCATTTAAGATGTGCTCTATGAAAATAAGCATCTAAAATCGTTGGACACTTATTATTCGATTGTCAATTTTCCAAACATTATTGGAAATGGCTATGTAACAAACTAAATTGGTCTATTGCCTTTAATGAAAACTTTATGAATTTTTTGAGGTGTTGGCCTCAACACGGATCCAAAGTGTATAGCAAGATATGGATAATTACTCTATCAATCCTAGTTTGGGAAATTTGGAAAGAAATAAATAGAAGGATATTAACATTCACAAAAATGGATAGAGGATCATTGATCAATAAAATAGAAGCAAGTATAATAGAAGTAACTAACAATCATCTAAGGACTACCTACAAAGAAGAAGGATCATTCACAGATTGAGATGCAGACATAAGAAAGAACTAGAATAACTTAATAAATTTTCAATTGATGTACTCCAAAGATAATAAGCTAGCAATAACCCTATATGTATGGAAACCTCCTCCAAGTGGGTGGATAAATTGAGTTTTGATGGTGCGTCATGAGGAAACCCAGGGAAAGCTGGGCTAGGGTGCATTATAAGGAATGAATTTGGAGATTGGGTGGTTAAAAGGGCTAAACCCTTAGGCATTTCCTTGAATAATCTAGCAGAACTCGAAGTGCTAAATGAAGGTCTTAAGTTAAGCTTAGAGATTGGAATCCAAAAGTTAGTTATCGAAGGGGACTCACAAATTATTCTCAATGCTCTAAGAAAAAAGATGCACTCCCAACTAGATCTTAAACTCAAAGCTCAAAGAATTAATCGACCTTGTGGATAAGTTCCAAGAAACTAGGTTTGAACATATTTATCATGAAGGCAATCAAGAGGCGGATGCATTAGCAAACAAAGGTGTCGATGGGGAAAATTTTACTATGGTTAAACATTAATTTAGGATAAACACCAATAATTGACCCCCGATACCTTCTTATTATTTAACCATAGGATAAACACCATAACAATAGGGATGGAAAGAAATCTATCATTCTCTCTAATCTCCACACATTAACTTTCAACGTCAACAAAAATGGCCTTATTGGCAAATTACATAAATAGACATTATTAAAGACCATAGGCATAATCAAATTATTATATACCATCTATCGATTGCGTATATATATATATATATAAACATAAACATATATATTATTATGAATATACAAACTTTACACATATACATATATACATACACACACAGATATATATATATACACATATATATATATATATACATATATATATATATATATATATAAACATAAACATATATATTATTATGAATATACAAACTTTACACATATACATATATACATACACACACACACAGATATATATATATAAAGACACACACATATATACATATATATATATATACACATATATATAGTCATAAATATATAAACAGATACATTCATTAAGTCTTTTAAACAACCCCTTTTTTAGAGTTACATAAATATAATATATTATAAGAAAAGATCAGATAATATAACATAATATTATGAAACAATAACAGTCTCATAATATATTGGAATAACAATAATTACAATTTTCTAGGTATAATCATCCTTAGTCATTAGGTTTGGCCCATTTGAACAAAACTACTAAAAACTATAGGCATAATTTCAGGGATTCTATCAAATTAATCCTAAATTCATAATATAAAAGCGAAGATAAGTGGTAAATATAAGGAATAATAAATTTTAGAAACAGGTGACCTATGTTTTATAATCTTCACATAATTATTATAAAAGTAGTATCACCCCTCAAATATAGGGCCTCTGATGTCACGTTACCTACCTTCCATTACAAGTGATCATTGCTTAATTGATACATCTAGAGCAGTCTGGAAAGATCTACGACAATCCAGTATCTTCTCAGGGTTATTTGTTCTGGCTTATGGTTGCCCCTATTTTAGGTAAAAAAGAAATTATGTAGCCGATCCCCTTCATTCCTCTATTATCTAAATCATGGCGACTACCATCTCTTTGTATCACAGATTTGAAGAGAGGACTATGGCATTTGTTGGGGATGTTAAACCTGAACGTTCAGGGAGCATCCTCAAGAAGATCGACGATATATCTAGACTTGCTGTCAAGAAAATTACAGGGGAAAGAGAACTGGATTACAGTAAAATTTGGCACACCAAAGGTGATGTGATTGGCGTTTTCATCTCTATTGCTTTTCGGGCAAAGATCAAACCATGGCAAGTCAAAAATCTATGCATTGCTCTGTTTGATGATACATGGTTGAAGGGTCTTGATAATGTGGTGGAGAGAATTAATAACCGAATGGAAATTCCTCATCCTAAGGAATATATGGCATGGCCAGTAGGCATTCTAAGATGTCTTAATGTTTGAAAAAGACCCATTTTATACATTAAGGATGAAAAGACTTTCGATAAGTTGTGGCCTGAGATGGTTAAGTACCTGCATTTTCTATTGAGGTAGCATTACATAATTGAAGACAATAGTAATTGGGCTGAGGTCTTTTTCACTTCGGTGGGGGTAGAGGTGCCCCCTACTGTAGCGCTTCAGGATCGCAAACAATACGTGGTTCGTCTCCCCTTCCTTCGCAAAGCCACTAGGCCTATGCATTCCAAGCGCTCCAGATTAGATATAGAATAAGTTCTCATGGATCTCGACGATGAATCAGATGAAGATATCATTTTTATCAAGCCTCTCTATATGGAGCACTAAATTTTTTTGGCTCTGAGCTGATTTTTTGTCTGTCAATTTTTGAACCTCTAGTCTCGGTCGTTATATTAGCTCGAAGCTTCTGGTTAGTTTGTTATATTCTTTTCTTCTTAGTCAGTCTTAGAACTCTGTTAAGTAAATTGTAAGAGGCAATGTATATGTTACAGTTTGTTCCTAATTATACATAGTGTGCTATAGTATCAGAGGCTTGCCCCCAATGTAGATTACAATGTAACCTTTGTTATACTCTCGGTACTCTGTTGACAAAATATAAGTCTCTCTAGAATCTGGGATATGCTCAAAATCAATGGAATATAAAGCTATACTGGATAATATAAGTAAAAAGGTTATTATAAATTGGCTTTTTTAGTATAGTATATTGAATTGGATCAAATTTGTATAATAGATCAGCAGGTTAAAATATATCAACCCTAAATTAAAACCAATCAAAACACAAGATGAAAAAATCAAATTAGACTAAGATCTAAGACAAAAAAAACATAATCATAGAATACAAGAGGATGATTATAATAAAAAGGAGTCATTCAAAATAAATAAATATACTCAAATAATTAAACAAAAACATCTACCTTAAATATATTATGAAAAAATAGATAATGTATGCCAATAAAACTTAGATAATTGGACAAACGAATAATAAACCTAAGATATGAAAGGTAATAATTAACTCCTTTTTTCTTCAATTTTCATCTACTTTTGATTGAAACATTATAAGGATTACTGATAACACTTTTGTTTAGAAAGTTATGTGCAACTAATGATATTTTGTAGGTTTCGTCAAAAGGAAGACATTATCGACTAAAGAATAATCGGGGCTTCTATAGGTCAACGAAAGGATTAAACAAAGCCCGCATTATCATAGTAATAAGTGACCAATACTATTGTAAGAAAGGAATGTCTTTCAAAAAGACCTCAAATTTATGAGGCAAATATAACTATTTCTCAAATTTATAAGATATAAGGGAGACAAATGTAATTATTTCTCAAATCTAAGAAATTGGGGTACGCCCCTTTTAATATGTAAATCTCAAATGTATAGGACCAAGGTCCTAGGTTAGACTAGAGGTTTTCTTCTCTATTCTTTCCTACCTGTGCCCACTTGAATGGAATTTCAACTTTGTATCCACTATATTTAACAAATATAAAGGGCCTAGGCCTATTATTGATAAAAAATTTAAAAAAATAATAAAAAAAAGAACTTCAAAAATGTCAAATGGCACTAGGAAAATTCAAAAAAAAAAAAGGGAAATATAAGACCATAAAAGGCCAAAAACAAAGGAGTGCCAAATGACATTTAGAAGAAAAAGATTTGGTACGAGTTACAAAAAAAATTAAATAAAAAGAACTTCAAAAATGCCAAATAACATTAGGAAAATCAAAAAATAGAAAGTATCGAAATATAACACCATAAAAAATCAAAAATAAAGGAGTGTCAAAAGACATTAAAAAAAAAAGATTTGCTAGGAGTTACAAAAAAAAGAACTTCAAAAATGACAAATGGCATTAAGAAACTCCGAAAAAAAAAAATTCAAAATATAAGACCATAAAAGACCGAAAATAAAGGAGTGCTAAATGACATTTTAAAAAAAAAAAAATTAAAATTAAAAACTTCAAAAACGCCTTTAAGGGAATTTGAAGAAAATTAAATTTTTAAAAAAATTGGATGTTTTTTCGGATTTGGAAAGGAATTTGCAGAGACAAGCATGCAAAGAGGAATTTGAATAGACAAGGCATACAAAGAGGCGTCCTTTGGAGAAGATGAGAAGATGCTCTCAAATTATAAAAGAGCTCTTCCCTCCTTTGACTTGTTTTCTAATAAAGGTAAAAAAAGGTTTTGAAGGGGCCCCGAAACCCTGTACAAAAGGGACTTAAGATAGGACAATAAGAGATCCCAAAACAAGACTGAACAATCGAAGCCTAAGAGAATTACCCACACCATGAACACAGTGAAAACCTTCCAAAAAAACTACAAAAAGATGAAGCATTAGGGAGCAACAACAAGAAGAAGGAAACCAATCATTTCGTCCCCTTCTTATGAGACCGAAGGGTCATGTCAAATGAAGAAGATCTCTTAAAAATTTTACCTTTCACAGTCACCCAACCATCTTTAGCTCTAGGAGCATTATTCTACCAGCATACAAAGTCCAAAGTTGAAGATCCAGCATCCAACAAAGGAGAAGGATCTATCAACAAAATGTCCAGCACAGGGCTATCTTTTCCCCCAGCCAAAGATTTATTAGTAAGAGGAGCAGTCGAATCATAACCAGTAGGAGCCAAAAATCCAGCAATAGTCGAGCCAACACCCCCTGTCCTATCAGCAACAGCTTCCAACAGACAATGAAGTGGTACTGCCCAGCAGACATAGACCCACTAGCAGTAGCATCTAGTGGGAGAAGAGAAAAAGAGTCTCTAGTAGACACCGCTTCAAAACCAGCTTCCACCATTGACCCCGTAGGGGTAGCTGGTGGAAGAACATGATCATGTTTCTTTTCTGATTGAGAAGAACATTTTCTAACTGTGTAATGTTTTGAAGAAGCCCCTTTCCACAAAGAGGGAGAAGATTTATTTTTCTAGTGTTCTAGGTCACATTGGCAAGAGATGTGGCCAGTCTTAAAGCATTTTTGACATCTGAAGGGGATACCCTCATAGTCGAGCTGTTGGATCCAAGATCCCGATGTTGATTCAATTTTGATTTCAACTAGGAGACCCTTCGAGGTGTCAAGATCAACTAACATACGAGCTATAGTTGAATGATAAATGTTGAAGGAATCATTATCCAACATATAAATCCCCCAAAGCCTAACCCACTTCCTCAAGAATGGAGTTGTTGAGTGTTATTTTTACACAATTCAATTGCTAGGTGTAGACACCCAAAATTAACCAGGTGTCTTAGTATTATCAAAATCTGCAAATCTTAGCAAAATCTCATCAAATTCTTCAAATGCTTCAAAATGGATCAAAATCAATTTAAATGGACATTTATCAATCAAAGTGGATTAAATCATTTTAAATCAAAGGATTAATTAATGATGAAATCAAATAATTAAATACAAGCCTAAAAGGATTAATCAAATTATGCAATTGATTTTAATCAATTAATTGTATAATTTAAATAAAAAATCAAATTGAACCTATTCCCTACATGGCTAAATTAATTAAATGATTGAATTAATTAAAAACCTAATATCTTTTCAACACAAATAAAGGAGCCAATGAGAATTGCGAATACACTTGCACATGGATCACTCCAATTTTGCATCTCAACCTCTCATTTACCCTTTAAAATCTCATCCACTCATTTTGTCCCACCATTTGAGGACAACATTTAAATGGTCCCCTTATTTGAAACCATTTGAGAGATCGCACTCAACCAAGGATTAAACCATGATCAATTGACTCTACCCCCTACCCTTGGGATTTTACTATAAATACAAGCATTTTTCAAGTATAAAGGATCCTAGAAAATTTGAATGCAAAGCAACCTCATTATAGGCAATTTCATAGCATCTTGAGCAAATAGTGAGAGCATTTTATACCAAATTAAGATATCATACTATTTCATGAGAGCATTTCAGCTCATATTTGTATCAAATTGAGAGAATTGAGAGCTAGATCAAGCATTTTATCATCAATTTCTCATTCTAGGAAGGGCACTAGTAGAGATTAAGGCTGAGAGATCTACTTGCAAAGCCTAGTTAGAGAACCATGAGATGTTATGGATGTTAAATACAAATTTTTAGAATAATTTGCTTATTTCTTTCCATAGAATTGTAGTTAATTGTCCTAATTTCATGAAGGTGTATTAACTCACACACAAATGGCGCCCACCATGGGGCTTTAGGCCTCATTTTTCATCATTTTATCAAGTTTTGTGTATTTTTGGCTTCACTTTTATGTCTATTTTGTAGAAAATAGGTGAAGTGTCGCGTATGAAGATTCTGATGACGCCTATGAACAACAAAGTGAGGCGTGCATATTTTACTATATTTTTGTCTTAATTTCTTTCACCGCATATGAGACAAAGTGTGATGCGTAAGCCAGTAAAGCGTCGCTTGTGAGCTGCAAAGCACCGCTTGTGAACTGTACACTATCGCGCATGATCTGTATTTTGACGTATTTTAATCTTTTTGTGATGCCTTTGAAATTTAATTTACCACCTGTGCATTTGTAAATGTCGCGTGTTAAAGTTTCAATTTCAGTTTAAAATTTTTAAATGTCGCTTACTAACAGTTAAATGACAGTATTAGTTGTTAAATGACGCATAGAATTTATTGCTTTAGATCAAGTTTAATTTGATTTGATATCGGTTTTAATTCTCTGTGTTTTTATTTTCTGCAGATGACACAACATTTAAAAGTATAGAAACCAGAACTTCGAGTTACAAGGCCTAGCAAAGAGAGCACAAACTAAACATGCTAAACAAATTCATGCTTCCAATCTTTTATAAAATTTAAAGGAAGAAGAACATTTGTATGATCACTATATGAAATTATTTTTTGCATACAAAAATAAATTCCCTACTCTTTAGTTGATTTTCAAGTTATTTTCAAGTTTTTCTTCACTTTGTTGGTTGTGTTGACTAACTTGTTGGAGGAGCCGGAGTGGGAATGATCGCCACTAGGTGAGTAGAAAAAAAGCAAAATCCATCAAAAATGCGCCTAGCCTTTGCTAGCTTCGAAATAAGGTATTTATCAAATCAAGCTTGCATTGCTTAAATTGTGGCTTTCTTTAAATCTAGTTTAAATAGGAAAAACCCTATTATTGTCCAAATTGAACAAACATTAGGCATATGCTCTCCACTTTGCGAAGTGGATCGAAAAGCCAAATGTGTGAGTTCAATTTGGTAGAAAGAAAGGAATAAGGAATTAACCAAACACTTCAATTTTAAGAACCTCCTTGTCAAGGGGTTGAAAAAGAACAAGCGTGTTTGATGTGTTTTGAACAAGGAACAACAATAGGGATATGCTCTTCACTTTTTAAGTGAATCAAACTCCCAAACTTGTTGAACCAAGTTTGATTTATTGTTTTTCTATATATGCTAGATCAAATAGAACTTTAGAGGGCCTGCCTCTCGAGAATTCATTTACGAAGGCGGTGAGAGGGAACGACCCAAAGTGGGAGATAATCGCTTTAGCCGCGATATCATCCAACCCACTATAAATAAATGCACTTTACCTTAATTGGAAAGTGACTAAGTTGTGTACAAGTCATCCTCACTTCCTCGAGTAGTCCTTCGAGATTGCGCAAAATTGTACTTTTGTGCGTGTGGGAAGCCCGCAAGGGGGTAAACAAACTTGACACAATTTAGAACGGAGGTGTTCATTAAAACCCGATTAAAATAGTAAGCCTACCGTTTAGAGCCATTGTTAAAAGCCAAATTTGTTTGACTCTAGGTATATTGCTTGGAATATTTTCTTGTGTTATACATGTGAAAACGACTGAGAACATACACTTTTAGTGTTGTTTTAGGGACATGATGCAAATTTAATGTGTGTGTTGAGTTTGTATTTAATTTTCAAGCAAGAATCTTCTTTGTTAGATCTAATCAAAGAGCTTAAACTTTTAAAACCTAAAAAAATTGAAAATTCAACTTTGATCTGTGAAGTGTCACGTTTCAAAAATTAAGTGATGCTTACAGATAGTTCTGTGATGCGTAAACAACTGAAACGATGCCTGGCATCTGTCAAAAACCATGTAAGTCAATTGAAAGTGCCGCCTAGAAATAATTCAACAACGCCTATCAACAGGTAAACATCATGTACTAACTGCAGAGTGTCGCGTACAAGAATTCCAGTCAACGCGTACTAACATTAAAGTGACGCTTATACAATAGGAAGTGACGCCCAATAACAAAGAAGAGAAAATAGTGGATATTTCCCAAAGGTTTGAAAACAAGATACCTACATTTTTGGATACCCTTTTGGAGATTGTACCTCTGTGTATATTCAACTTGATCAGAATCGTCCATTTTTGGACATTTCACAAAATCATCCAAGGATTGATCATTTAAGTGAAGAGAAAAGCCTAAGATCTCTATACGATTTATGTTCATGCCAAATTTTACTAGATCTCATTATATCAAGTCTACCCTACAATCTGACGGAACCTATCTAAGGCAGGAGTTTCCTTTTCCGAGTGATAACTTTACTTCTTCAAGACCCTTACAAGAACCTATAAAGGAAATGAAGCCAACAATGTCTTTTCCATTTGGCAACATGGACCCCGATCAAATCAACCACGTTAACAAAGATACGAACAACAATGGAGATGGTGGGGTTAATAATAATAATCTTGGAGGAGGAAATTTTGACCCTAACAACCAAGGGTCAAATAACAATAACATGGGAGGAGGAAACATTGACCCTAACAACCAAGGGTTAAACAACAATAATCTTGGAGGAGGAAATGTTGACCCTAAAAACCAAGGGTTAAATAACAATAACAATGGGGGAAACATTGACCCTAACGATGAAGAAGCAACCAAAAAAAAGGTCAATGAAGTAATGCAAAGTCCCTTCTTCATGAAGCTCATGGAAAAAGTGTTGGAAAAAGACAAAGAAAAATACTTCCTAGACCTAGCACAAACGGGTCTCAAACTTCCCCATGACTATGATGTCAATCAAATTAAAGAAAAAGAAGTTGAGGCTAATCTCATTGATATCATGAACAAACAATTCAAACTCTTCCAAATTCAATTGGACACGATGAAATAAAGCGGGATTCCTAAACCCTTTTCTATCGAAGCTTTGTGTCCTTTTCCGTCCGATAAGACATTAATTATGGTTTTGTTCCCAACTAATGCTATCTTTCCTAAATACAACAAGTATGAAGGAACAACTGATCCTCAAGATCATTTAAGGGAATTTTGCACATTGAGCCTAGAGTTCATGCATGATACGACTTACCTCATGAGGTTATTTCCTAGAAGTTTAGGAGGCATGGCCATGGAGTGGTTTTTGAAGTTACCCTCTGGCATCCGAACCTTCAAAGAGTTGGCCTCCAAATTCATGACTCATTATTCCTACAATATAAAACATGAGGTTACGATGATAAATTTATCTAATACCAAGCAACGAGAGGGAGAAGGATTCCTACTTTTCTTACAACGATGGAGAGCAGTATTTTCTAGATACCCTCAAATTGTACCTGAAAAAGAGAAGATGGATATCTTTATTAACAACTTGACTAATGAGATGAATTATGGGTTAAGACTAAAATGTCCTAGGTCTTTCAAAGACCTAATTGAGAATTGGGTTACCATGGAAGAGGTATTGGTTAAAAGTGGAGAACTGAAGATTTATAAGAATAATAATAACAATACCTCCAATAACAACCAAAATAGAAATCCTCCTAACAATAACCAGTTTTGGATGAGGAATAACAATAAAGGAGTGGTGAATGATGGAGTTGTAGAGGCTAACAATTTCAAGGCCACCCCTTTCAATCTTACCAAAGGATTTTCTCAAGCTAATAATGTGACTCAAGAACCCAAAGTACCTTTCAACAACAACAATAACAATAATAATTTTGGGAACAATCAAGGGGCTAACAAGCCTAAGACTTTCTTTACACCAACTCCTAAAAGAACATTCACACCTTTCGGTGAACCCCTTGAGAAGGCATTAAGAACCCTCATTACTAATAAGCTTATTGACTTACCTAGAGCTCAACCATATGAACCACAAATCAAAACTACATGGTGGAGTGAGTCTAGTCATTGTGAATACCATAAAAATTGAGGACATAAGACAAATGATTGCATGCATTTGAGACATGTAGTGCAAGATCTAATTGACAATGGTGTGATAAAGGTAGAAGGCCCTCAAAACAATGAAGATCACATGGCCTTTAAGACTCCTTTCTATAAACATGAAAAAGGTGAATCTTCCAACTCAAACAATGGAGGGAACAATGACAACAATTTGAGAGGCAACAACAATTTAAACTTTACCCATACCTATGACAATACTATTAATGCCCTATCCGAACATGATAGTACTATCAATGTTGTGGTAACCAAAGAACAACCTATTCAAGATTCCTCTAATGTTGTAACTAGGGGGAAAGCAGCAAGAGTTACCCTACAAGAAAGTGCCCCTAAAACCTTTGGTCTTACTTCAACAACTACTTTAGCTAAACCAACATCTTCTTCAATAAAGCCTTATAGTTTGGTGGATCAATTGCATAAAACTCCAGCACAAATCTCTATTTTGGAGTTGTTGAAATTATCTCCTAATCACAAAGAAATATTGGAAAAATCCCTAGTGGAAACCAATGTTCCTATAACCTTAGAGGAGGATAAGTTTCAAAATATGGTAGGACATCTCATAGCTCCTCATTTCCTTTCATTCTCCGAACAATATGACATGTCTGTTACCCACCCTCAAAAGTTTCCCTTGCATATATAAATTTTAATCCAAAGGCATAGGGTTAAGAGAGTTCTCATTGATGGGGGAGCCGGTCTCAATATTTGTACATTAAACCTTGTCAAGTCTTTAGGGATATCTGAATCATCTATTGACCCTAAGAAGCAAATCACCATTAAGGCTTATGA
>MU227814.1:1167438-1177991 GCA_018584345.1 Thuja plicata | reverse complement strand
AATATCCTATTGGGAAGACCTTGGATTCATGAGATGCAAGCGGTACCTTCTACTTATCACCAATGCATAAAATTTCCACATAGAGGTGAGGAGATCACAATTGGAGGAGATTCTAATCCCTTCCAATTGCAACACATTGAAGCCAATTCATGAATTATTTATTCCTCACAATAGGGAAGGAGTCATCCCTAATGATACTAATGAAGAACACAAAGAGGAAAGTTCAGAGTTGACATCAAATGCTACTTCCATCTCAAACCCTAGTCAAACTAACTCAACTACAACAACTAAGGGAAAGGAAAAGATGAGTTATAAGGGTCAAAATTCACATGATAATTCAGTTAACACTTCTACATTGAAGATGGAAACTTTGAAACCTACCCAGGAAGAAATATAATAGGCAAAGAAGGATCAATATCAAAAGATGAGTGAATTGATGCACACCTTTGAAAGACAATGTAAAATCAACTCCAAGGGAGTGGGGGAATATTTTGTTTCCCTATTTGATTTACCAACCTCTCCGAGGACACATGGGAAGCCATCAAGTGCTCATCCCCCTCATAAATACGATTCTCATTTTGTAAGAGAGAGTGATAAATCTGCCTTAGAGAAGGAGGATAATGAAGTAATACAATGGATTTATAAGGAAGAAGACACTTCAAATAATTCTATGGAAAGGGTGCAACACATCAACATTCAAACCGATCAATATGGGAAAGGGTATCAAATCAACCAAAAAATGGGATATAAGGGAAGAGGACCCTTAGGAGTTTGAAATAGAGGATTATTAGAACCCATTGAACCATCTTGGAGAGCAAAAGAAGAGAAACCCAGAATAGGTTTTCAACATAAAGGAGAAAGTTCAAGTCCAATGCATGATTCCCATGGACATGTGCACATGGTTGGTTCCAAAAGTGAAGATGATTCTAAGGACTATGAGTGGGATTCCTTTTTTGAAGAGTCTTGTCATGACATAGAAGTTGATGTTATTCACACATATGCAACTATTCCCAATGTTACAAGTCAAGAAAATGAACATCAAGGCTCAAATTCTACACAAGTGTCAAGTGAATCTCAAGAATCCAACATAGGTCAAGCATCTAGGACTATTCAATGGGTAGGTGAACCTTGGGTACCTTCGTGGGGGTGATTCAAATGTTGTAGTTAATCCACATGCATTCTTTCCCATGGAAATCAATGAGGGCTCTAGTGAAGGAGACTTTGATCAAACTTCCATGGAACATCTTGAGGAAGCCCATGTCAGAGACCTAAGTGATACAATGTATGAACTTTCAAATGATGTCATGTCCTTAAACCCTTCAAATGACAATTTTCCAAATGAATTTTTATCCTTAATGCACCCCAAACTCATTAATTGGGATTTATCCAAACCAAATGACCTATTATATTTTCCCAATGACCGTGCAATGACCCAATACCTAAATGCGGTTGACCCATCTTCTTCCATCAATGAACACAATCCAGACATAATGATAGAGGTAGGGGTCCAACCTCTCAATCCACAAAATAAAAGAAAAAAATATTTAAAAAATGAAAAGGTCTAGTGGTGAAAACCACCCTGTGGCAGTGCTAGATCCTAAAAAATTTAGAATATCAGATGTTTCCAAAGGTGAAAACCCAATTGTGGCACCTAAGGAAGAGAGTTTGGATGCCCTACCTGAACATGAAGATGAAATATCACCCATCCTTATTGAACCAACAGAGAAATTTAACATTGGCACCGAAGAGGATCCTAAGTTTATTAATCTAGCAGCATCTTTGAGTCCATCAGAAAGGAAGGAGTTCATCAAATTATTTCAAGCAAAGAAAATTAAATTTGCATGGTCTTATGCCGACATTCTAGGGTTAGATCCAAGCTTCATAATGCATCATTTAAATGTGAAACCTGGTGTGAAAGCCGTAAAGCAAAAATTGAGAAAGATGCACCCTCATGTGGCACATTTAGTAAAAGCAGAATTGGAAAATCTCCTCAAGGTTGGATTTATAAGAGTAATTGCATATGCAGAATGGATATCCAACATTGTGATAGTCACAAAACATGACAAATCTATTAGATTTTTCATGTATTTTAGATATCTCAATCTTTCTTTCCCAAAAGATGATTTTCCACTACCTAGCATTGATACTATAGTGGACTTGACGGCGGGTCATTCTATGCTTTCTTTGATGGATGGATTTAGTGGACACAATCAAATCTGAATTGCACCCAAAGACCAAGAAAAGAAAGCTTTTACATGCCCACGGGGAATATTTTGTTGGAATGTGATTCCCTTCAGTCTCAAAAATGTTGGAGCAACTTACCAAAAAGCAATGACTACCAACTTCCACGATATGATGCATACTTTTTTAGAAGACTATGTGGATGATATTCTAGCAAAATCACATGAAAGAAAGGATAACTTACCAATATTAGACAAGATCTTCACAAGGTTAGAGAAATTCAAAGTGAGACTCAATCCAAAGAAGTGTGCTTTTGGGGTACAATCCGGAAAACTCTTAGGTTACATTGTTTCTACAAAAGGCATTGAAGACAATTGGCACAAGAAGACAATGAAGGAAAAGAAAGATCCATTTACTAATTGAGTAGAACATTGATAAATTATGAATTGAACTATAGCTTCATGGAAAGGGCTTTCCTAGCTGTGGTGTTTTCCTCTCAAAAGATTATAAATTACATGTTGATGCATAAAGTGAAGTTAATTGCCAAAGTTGATCCTTTAAAGTATCTACTTAGTAAAATAGCCCTAACAGGAAGAATTGCAAAGTGGGTGATGGTGTTTAGTGTATTTGACATTGAGTACATGGATAGGAAAGAAATCAAGGGAAAAGTAATTGCTGATCAGTTGGCCGAACATCCTTTAGAGTCCACACATCCAATTAAAGTGGAATTTCTTGATTCAGAGATTGTTAATGTGGAAAAAAAGACATGGACTTTATATTTCGATGGATCCTATACTTAAAGTGGTTCAGGAGCAGGAATTCTTTTGATAACACCTCAAGGTTGTACAATTCCAAAATCTTATAGACTATTGTTTCCTTGCACAAATAATATTTCTGAATATGAAGCTTTGGTCATAGGTCTCAAAATGGCTTTGGAATGGAATGTCACAGAATTACAAGTTTATGGAGACTCTCAATTAGTCATCAACCAAATCAATGATGAATACAACACCAAAGATGAAAAATTGATGCCTTATAAAAGGATGGTGGATGATTGGAAAAAATATTTTGCTTTGATTACCTTTGAGAAAATTCCAAGGGACAAAAATAGAGCAGCCGATGCAATGGCTACTTTAACTGCATTACTACAAATGTCTGATCAGAATGCAAGGTATGAATTCTTGGTGGAAGAGTTGGCAAAACTGACATTTGACTTACCCGATACCCAAATAATTGTCCTTATTAATGGACATGACTCACCTTGGTATGGACCAATTTATACTTATCTTAAAATCCAAACCTTACCTTTGGACCAAACTCGAGCCCAAAAATGCCATTTCATAAGACAATCGACTCGTTATACCATCCTATGAGACACATTATATCATAAGGGTCTTGAAGGAATGCTCCTTAGATGTATAGAGGAAGAGGAATCTAGGTTATCTTTAAGAGATGTCCACGAGGGGATTTGTGGGTCGCATTCTAGTGGATTAAATTTAGCAAAGAAAATCCTTCGCATGGGGTATTTTTGGAAAACCTTAGAAAAAGATGTTTGTCAATTTGTGAAAGTTTGTGCTAAATGCCAATATCATGGAGACATGACCCATGCACCGGTGCAAGAATTACATCCATTTGTCACACCATGGTTGTTTTATCAATGGGGTTTTAACTTAATTGGCGTGATTTACCCACCATCTTCTAATGGACATAAATATATCCTCACCGCAACAGAATATTTCACTAAGTGGGTAGAGGTTGTTCCTTTGACAACTGCCACAGGGAAGCATATTTCCATGTTTATTCTTAATCACATCATTTGTGGATATGGTATTCCTCATGCCATTATTACAAACAATGGAAAACAATTCAAGAAAAAATATGTGGATGAACTTTGTGAAACATTTTATATTATTCACCATTCTTCCTCCATTTACTATCCTCAAGGTAATGGACAAGCGGAGGCTACAAACAAGAAAATCCTCAAAATATTGAAGAGATCGGTGGATAAGTGAGGAAGAGATTGTCATATTCAGATAAACTCAGCATTGTGGGACTATAGAACTAGCATTTGTACATCGACATGAGCTACACCATTTTCATTTGTTTATGGGGACAAAGTTGTTCTACCCTTAGAAGTTGAAATACCATCCCTACGAGTGTCACTACATGGATTAATCATGGATGAGGATTATAGGGTTGCCCGACTTCAACAATTGGAATTCTTGGAGGAACATCAAACACAAGCATATGATCATTTGAAAGTGTGTCATAATCGAATTTCAAGAAACTACAACAAGCACATCAAACCAAGAACCTTTCAAGTGGGAGACTTAGTGTTAAGAGAAAACCCTAAAAATCAGGTAGATAGGGAAAAGAAAGGAAAATGGGAAGCAAATTGGCTTGGTCCTTTTGTAATTGTTTCTTCTTTTGGAACGGGAACATACAAACTAGTTGATTGTGAAGGGGATGAGTTGAGAGAACCCATTAATAGCATCCATTTAAAGAGGTTTCATACCTAATCAGATGAAAGAGAATCAGATGAAAGATTATCAGATGAGTTAGCATCTTCTTTGTACATGAGAAAAGTAAAAATCCAAAAAAAAAAGAGAAAAGATCAAAATACAAAAAAATCAGAAAGATCAAAAAAGCCAAAAACAATGAAAAAACAGAAAAAGGAGGAAATTGAGCATGAAGAAAGTAAAAAACATTGCAAAAATAAAAAATGTTGTCTTGGTGAAAACCTAGCAAATAGGTGCCTTGATGATAAAAAAAATCAAAAATAATTTGAAAAAGAGAAAAGTGTCTTGGTGAAAACCTAGCAATAGGCACCTTTGTAGCAAAAAAAGAAAAAAAGAGCAATAAACCCAATAGGTGAAAACCTGGAAACATACGTCTTTTGTCCCTTAGGTCTTTCCTAGTCGCATGTGTACATATTGCATTTCACCATCTCATTTGTACATATCCCACTTGCATCCGTCATCTGTGCATAGTCATAATAAAGCCTTTTAGATGCATTATTGGATTCTAGGTTTCATTTGCCCTAAGTTCCACATTGATCACATTTATGACTTGGGGGAAAACATCAGGGATTTTTGGTAATAAACAGATTCAAAAGTGTAACATTTTGGTCACACGACAAAAGAATATTTTCAGAATTTAGAGGAGAGATATTTTGGAACCTTTGATGGATATCATTGTTCAACCCTAAACAGTTTGATCCTATAACATGATCCTTGAGTTTCATTGACTTATTTTATCAGGATTAAAAATTTACAACACCTTAAATGATCATAATGTTTGGAATTCTTTTTGAAAATCTTGATACATTGCGATACACTTGGAATTTTTGATGAGTTTTTCCTTGACTTTTTTGAGTCATGTCTTTTTAGCTAATCAATTATGTTTCGACTAGATTGGCGATGATGGAGATGTGATGTTTTCTTGGCTTTTGTGTGACTGTTTTGAGGGAGATTCTTTAACTTGTGTGAATTCATCTAAGGACATGGTCATCAAAGAACCATCAAGGACATTCATATAGGAAGGAGGGTTAACCTTTGTTTTTTTATGCAAAAGGATACCTTGGCTATTTAGATCTTCAATATCATAATACCAAAATCCACTTGCAACATTGAATACATTGAAACCGGTATTCATACTCCCATAGTTGGTCATTCAACTAGTGAGGGTTGTACTAGGTTCCTAAGAGTGGTTACCAAATGAGATGAAATTCATATTCATATTCTTATGGTCGTAGTGGCACTAGTAAGGATTGTATCGACTCCTAGTTCCACAATGCTGAGTGATGAAAATATATCTCTTTTGCAGTTCTTTCACAAAAAGCTAGTTACCTTTAGTTGCATTGCATTGCATATTCATGTTAGATTAATTGCATTAATTAGAGTAATTTTTTCCAAGTACAAGGGGGTTCAACATTTTGGGGGTTACATCAAAATTCAATGGTTTCAAATCAATTATGTGAGATTATCTTTTGCATCCTTTCATAGAATTTACTCATTATTCATATTTATACGTCTCTTGCAAAAAAGAAAAGAAAAGATACATTAATCATTATTCATTTATCCTTCATCTTTTAGAATTGCATTTCATAAACTAAGTTGCATACATTAAAATCTAAAAAGATAGTTGCATTGATTTTACCATTGCACTAAGTATTGCATCCATATCATTGAATTGCATAAACCATACATCAAGATAAAATCAAAATCATATAGAAATAGTTGGATAAACATCATTTGCATACATATATCTATGTCATACTCTAAGACATTGTATCCATGGCATAAATAAAAATAAGTGCATCATAGACATCATATAGATCTACATATAAAGAAATCTCATCATCAAATGTCTATAACAAATTTGTATATCAAAGATACATCGACCAAATGATTCATACATCAGTCTTGATCAAAACTCCATAAGATACATCAATGCAATATCTGGATATCAAGCTCATATCTATCTCAAGACCCAGTTGGGGCACCTGAGCCATCTCTAGCAGCATCTGATCCATCCCCTGACCCATCGAGACCTCTGTCACCTTCTCTATCCTGAGTAGAAGGTGGTGTCTGACTCGTGCTAGCACTCGTAGGTAACTGAGACATCATAGCCAAGAACTAGTGTAACATCGTAGTCACATGATCCAATCGTCGAGTCAGTGTAGTCATCCCTACCTGTAATCCTCTCACATCCTATACTAATCCATTAATGATAGGAGGAAATAGAGGTGCCTGAGGTTCTTGTGGTGCCTGAGGTGCTAATGGTACCTGTGGTAACACCTGTATCTGAGGTGCACCCTGAACCTGTACTGCACTCACCTGTGGATCTACCTAAGAAGATACCTATCTCTAAGGAGATGTTGATCTCTGTGGAACCTATCTAGCTCCTGGTACCCATCTCTATCTCTCTCTAGCCCAAGCTATATCTTGAATAGCCTGAGCCTGTCTCTGTATCGGTACCTATACTCGCCTCTGTCTAGGCTATTTGAACCCACCACCTTGAGATCTCACATGTCCATCCCGCATTCAAGGTCCTGTAGCTCTCAGTACCTGAGGATCCCTAGGTACTCTCTATACTCTCTGCCTCCATGGTCTCCTACCACTGCCATCACCCTCATCCCCATCTCCATCATCAGCAGACAAATCATCAACATCAGGAATTGGCTCTACCAAATCTGTGAATCTAGTGAGTCTATGTCGAGAAAACCACTCTCAATACTCATCGAACATCCCTGCATCAGCCACATGCTCCATCATATCACATCTGACATGACCTGGCCGCTCAATCTCTGCACATGAAAACTGATAATCTACCTAAGCTCCCCATATGGATCGCTTTTCCTGTACTCTTGGATATAATGCCATACCCTGCGGCATGTCCTGAACATGACCATACTATCATAGAACTCTCCCAAAGAAGAATCTCTCTATACAAAGTGGTGATCGACCAATCATCCACCAAAGGGAAACCATATATGGAAGCTCATCATCATCCTCTCTCCATCCCTTGCAACCCAAGTATGGTCTCCATATGACCTGATTAATATCGACGATAGTCCGACGCTAGAACTCTACCTTGCCCAGACCATGCTGGACAATCATGCCATCATATAGAAATGTGTATGGATATCCTCACCCTCGCACTCATGCTGATATAGTTCTGGAAATTGGGATATTCTCCCAGGTCCATAGCTATAACAAAACTATACCTATAGATATAGCCACGTTGTGCCTATACACAACCTCGTGTAAATCATGATATAGCTAGGCTAATACACATGATCCCCAGTCTAATCTCCATGGATGAGAAATCAATTCATCTAATATGCGGCCCCATCCGACTGAAAAGCCATGACCTCTCTTATTAGGTAAGAGAATTCCTCCAATCACTGCTCCTAACAATGCTGGCAAAGTAGGAAATGAAGCAAATTGTGCCCATATAATGCTATCGTCAGCAATAGTGGCATCTCTGAACACCCATCTACATGCGCTACCATCGTAGACCTGATCGTAGTAAACCTGCTCTCCATGGGTTGGGATCTTCAATAATCTATATACATCCTCTGGTGTGATGGTCATCTCGCCGAGGGGTAGATGGAAAGTATTATGGTCAGAGTTTCGACGCTCTGCCATAACTGTCAATAAACCTCAATTTTTTTGAAACTGAGGGAGGTCAAGCAGGAATTTGAGCCCACATTTCTCGATCGTACGTCTCTCTAGAAGGGTCAGCTCATCGACTAGATCGAATACCCAAGATGCTATATTCCGTACATATAACTTACAGTAATGTGCCTACATTTTTCAAATGAAGTGAATTATATTAGTATACTTCTATTGGTGGATCATTCTAAGTCAATCAAACATATTAAATCTATCTTTTCTCTTTTTTAGCGCATCAACCTATTGTTCCTGACCTCTAGATCTTGAGAAGGGATCAATTTCAAATATCTTTTAATCAATCTGATTGACACATAAAAAATTCACTGGTATGATTATTCTAATATCCTAAACACTAAGTAACATCATGGAATCACATCTTTTAAGCTTGGAAATCAATTCGGTTATCCAGATGATCAATTGAAGACAACTTGTTCTATCTAAAATTAGGTTTTCATCAACCATCTTTGTATGTGACACTTGATTAAGTGGAAGCATCATTTCACGCTACGTATCATTGAAAACATCACACACATCATTTAAATTTTTAGAGGCATTGCTTTACAGCATACACGGCATTTGCAAATCCTACGTGACATTCAAACTGTCCTACGCGGCATTTAAATCTTAATTTTACAAAGGGTTTCCTACGCGTCATTACAAACATGGGTTGCACATTTTAAACTAATTGCTAAGCATTGATTAACACTTCCTACGCATTCTTTAACTGTGCGGAGGTGGCATTTCACTATCTTAAGCGTCATTCAAAAGCTCCTAAGTGGCATTTTGCTAAATCTAATCTAAAAAGCATCAAAAATGATAATAAATACTATCAAAAAGAGCAATAAATGCACTAGGAAGGTTCAAATCACTCACCAGAGGTCCGTAGTCATGAGGTCTCTGATATCAGTACTCTCTCTCGAATCGATGCTCTCGGATAGGGACCACCATTGCTCTGACTCACAGCAGGATCAAAGCAAAATCTCAATAGTCAAAAGTGAAAATGAATAGTAAATTTGGGGTTTTCGACCTATTTAATTTATTTTGACCTAATTTTGGAGAGATTTTTACCCCATGTGACCTAAATTTGCATTTTCTGCACACTAGGGCATACTGTGATCTTTTCAGCATTCTTTTTTAAAGTTTTTCACAATGAAATCATTTGGATCTACTTTTTACATCAATCGCATCATATTTTGCATTGGGACATCAAAATGTTTTCATTTCTGAGGGGGCATATATCATCAGATTATCAAATCAAGCTATCAAATCTGGGGTATTAAAATTTCAAACTTTTATCAGTGGAGCATTCTGCACCAAATCAAATCAGTTGTGAATCAGGGTTTCAAATCAGAATTGTGAATCAAGGTTTTTATCATCAAATCAAGTCAATGTATTATATCAAGCAAGGTTTCAAATCAATCAAGTTATCAGTTATCAGATCAAGTTTTATCAATCAATCAATCAGTATCAAATCAATGATCAAGACATGCAATTTTTGTTGAATTAATGTGCTTCACACATCAATTCAAAGAGGGGCATTTGTAGACACCCAAAATTGACCAGGTGTCTTAGTATTATCAAAATCTACAAATCTCAGCAAAATCTCATCAAATGCTTCAAAATGGATCAAAATCAATTTAAATGGACATTTATCAATCAAAGTAGATTAAATCAATTTAAATCAAGGGATTAATTAATCATGAAATCAAATAATTAAATACAAGCCTAAAAGGACTGATCAAATTATGCAATTGATTTTAATCAATTAATTGTATAGTTTAAATCAAAAATCAAATTGAAACTATTCCCTACATGGCTAAATTAATTAAATGATTGAATTAATTAAAATCCTAATATCTTTTCAACACAAATAAAGGAGCCAATGAGAATTGAGAATACACTTCCACATGGATCACTCCAATTTTGCATCTCAACCTCCTCACTTACCCTTTAAAATCTCATCGACTCATTCTGTCCCACCCTTTGAGGAAAACATTTAAATGGTCCCCTTATTTGAAACCATTTGAGAGATCAAACTCAACCAAGGATTAACCCATAATCAATTGACTCTACCCCCTACCCTTGGGATTTTACTATAGATACAAGTATTTTTCAAGCATAAAGGATCCTAGAAAATTTGAATGCAAAGCATGTTAGAATAATCTCAAAGGATAACTGAGAGGGGGGGGGGGG
>MU227814.1:1139923-1150522 GCA_018584345.1 Thuja plicata | reverse complement strand
GATTATGATTTGATCAAGGAAATTGATATAATTGATATTGTTGATATTTGAAAATATTGATTCAGGGATTTGATAAATTGAGAAATGGGGCCCAAAGTCTAGGTGACCATTTTAGGGTGCATACACTTTCACCCTGAATACACATATTTTAGGATTTAGGGAAATCAAGTACTTCCTGCATGTTTGGAGTACTCTCCTTAGATTTCTTATATGATCGGCTCGCTATTTTGAAAAAATAGTCAGATTGTCCATGTAGATGATGATACATTTTCCGACTACTCCTTTGAAAGCAGTGTCCATCACCCTCTAAAAAGTAGCCACGATGTTGATTAACCCAAAGGGCATTCGTTGATATGCGAATGTCCCCCACTTGGTGGTGAATGTTGTCTTCAATATGTCTTCCTCTTTTACCATTACTTGATTGTAGCCTGAATAACCATCCAAGAAGGACATCATTTGGGAACCATTCACTACTTGCAGTACTTCGTCAAGAGAAGGGAGTGGATAGTTGTCCTTTTAAGAGTCTTTGTTCAGATTTCAGAAGTCCACGCTAAATAGAATCTCGTCGGTCTTTTATCTCATGGGTACCAAGTTGGCCACCCATGTGGATTTTCGTATGGGGAATATGATTCTAGCATCCAACAACTTCTGGACTTCCTTTTGTATCACGGGCTCTATACTAGGGTCGACGAGACATTGGCGCTGTCAGAATAGTTTGGAATCTAGTTTTAGTGGGATATTATGCACAATGACTCAGGTGTCATATGTTTTTAGTTCTTCATAACACCATCTATGACATCTCAATATTCTATGAGAAGTTGGACCATCTCATCCTTCTCCTCTTTGGTACATACTTTCCCAATGTGGACTTCTCTTGGCTCATCTTTGGCGCCAAGGTTATATGCTTCGTACTCTTTACCATCGAGTGGTATGTCTGAAAATCTTATCATAGCAGCCACATCACTCTCAAAAATTCTTTCTAGTTCCACCATTCCTTTTAGTATAGAATTGGTCATTAGGTTTATGATGCCTAGATCGTTGGGGTCCTCCGCGATAACTTCCTCTTATGCCTCTTCTTTATCTCCGCCTATGATATGTTTTTCAAAAACACCTACACACATGATGAACTCAAGGATGTGTTGGTCATCATGAAATAATTGGAAATTTGTGATGTTATTTGGGTTGGCCAGGGTTGGAATGAGTTCAATTGAGAACTTCTTAGTTTAGATTTCTCCATTGGGTGTAACAAACTAGCAGATATAGCTAGGGTGTCGATGACAATGTTCTTCCTTTGTGGGATGGCCTCAATGTCAAATTCTTTGAAGTTGTTGATCAAGTCCCATGCCCTGTTTCGCTAGGATAATAGCCTCTTATCATTGCAAGAATACTAACTGCATATTTGTTTGATGACCAATTGTGAATCTTGTTCTACAGTCAAGGCTTTTATTCCTTTCTCGTAGGCTAGGAGAATTCCACGGACTAATGCTTCATATTCTGCAACATTTTTAGTGCACAGAAATTGTTATCTATAAGAAGCACAAAAATACTTACCTCTTGGATTTATTAGTTTGATCCCCGCTTCTGCTCCTTGTTTACACTTTGATCCATCGAAACATAATTTCCATATTTGGTACTATTTGATGGGTTTTGAATCATCAAGGACCCTCCTTGAGAATCCCTTTGCTTTGAGATTTTGCTTCTTTCCTCCATCACTACCTGAGGAAGTTGACTCTCTTTTTCTCATCCCCTAGATATGTTTGAGGTCAGGGAATTTAGTATTTTCACCTTCTTTATATTAATTTAGCTCTCTATAGGGTGGACATGCTCCATCATATGAGGTGCTCTAGTCACTGAATAAGTTCAAGGTAGGGATTTTTTAATCTAAATCTGACCCAATGCCTTGACTATGGGTCAGGATGTCCAGGTCTACTAGGTCATCTTCCCTAGCCATGGTGCCACCTTGACTTGCCACTTTGGGGGTTCCCCTTTTTGCTCCAGGCCTCCTTAGGAATTCTATTGGTAGGGAAATTTGGGTTAGCACTCAGGACAGTGCATTTTGGAAATTGGGGCATGTGAATTCTGAGTGATACACTTGATGTAACTGAAAGTACCCTAGAAGTAGGAGGATGTTAGGGTTGGCATCTTTCCCTAGGTGTTGCATACTTATGGTTATACTAATAATAAAGCTATGAAAGGTGTCCTCATGGATGTTGAACTCTAGTAGGTCCTACACAGGACTATGGTCTTATTCTTCAACTTCTTTGATTTGGAACATGAGAATGTCATCCGTCTGATAGGTGCCTAGGTCAGTTTGTGTAAATAGAACTTCATTTAGAGAATTATAGTCAATGATCATCCTTTTTAATTTAGGCTCGACATAAATCTTTATTTGGTTGTTCAGTCCTTTCCATGGTAGTCACAGTTGGGTGAAATATGTGGACAACCATCCTCTCAAGCATTTGGTCAATTCTCGACTCAGTAGCATTCCATAAGTCTCATGGATATCTACTATGTGCACATTATTGTATTCTTGTATCCTTGGGTCAGAAATCAGTTGGATATGTACATCCTTGAGTACACCAATTACCTTGACTTCTGTCTTGTCAAGTTGAATCACCACTTTGTTCATTGTTTGCAGAATCATTCCCTATTTTTGACAGATGGATAAAGGCATGACGTTACATGAAGCCCTAGAATCAATCATGCAATTGTGTAATTCTTCCCGAATATCTGCAGACTGAGCATGAATGGTGGTACCTCTCTATTTTCTTTGACCATCCTCAAGAAAGCTTCAAAAGTGTTGATGTTAGAGGTGGTCTTTGCGCTGCAAGTTGTTGTACTTTGTTTCAAATGGTCCAGGAATTTCAAGAGGGCTTCTCTCTGAGAAGGGCAACCTTGAAGCATCTCAAACATGGATATGTTCACCTTTGTTTTCTTTAATTATTTGACTGCGTTGTATTTTTCATTTGACCATGCTGACCTCCTGTACCTAGAAAACATGTTTGGTGGGGATGATGCAGTAGCATTTAGACCTCTAGGTGATGCAGGATTATTGCTTGCCCAGGGATCTGGTGGAGTTGGTTGTTTACTCGGAGGTATGCCATCAGTCATAGGTTCCTTTCAGCTCTGTAAATTGTATGAGTTTCGATGATCATTTTGGAAGGCATGAACTTCAGAGTACTCAGGCTCATTCTCTTTCTAGAATGGGAACACGAAATATTCTTCTCCCGAATAGGGGTTTAAAATTTCCCTGTTTCTAGACTCATAGGATTCAAATATCATGGCGTTAAACTAGATAGGTGGCTCCTCTATATTTTTAGGATACTGGTTATAAGATTTTCTTCCATATCTGCCATTGCCTTGGTGTAGATTCAGAGCCCCAAAAAATTTGGCCTTCGTAGCCTCATAGGTATTAGCATTATCCATCGGTATGCTATCATTGTCGGGTCAAGTGTTCCATGGTCTATTGAGTCTTTGCTTCCCAAATGGCTTATGCTTTGTATTGTTTTTATTGTTGTGAGTGTTGAAACTCCGATTCTGATTTTGGGGATAAGCATTCAAACTAGTCAGTGGCCGTTGGTTCCCACTTTAGTTTTGGGAAGGATTCAACTTCATCTGGGTGAGCTCACTTGTGAGGTGGGACAAGGTTTTCTTTATGAAATCCATCTCAAAGGCTAGGTGAGTATCAGGTTCATCTTGGGGCACAACCCTTTGCTCCATAAATGTTGTTTTATGAGCCTCATAACAAGGATAAGTGATGGACAGTGGGATGGTTGCGAATGGTTGTGCCAGAATTGGGTTTTTCAAAGGCATGTGGGTGGTCAGAGCTTGACTACTTGCTCAAAATAGATGTGGGGTAGCGATGTTGGTGATGTTAGGTAGAGACAAAAATTTCCCCTCTTGTGGGTCCATTTGTTATGTGAATGTTATGGCATCATTATACACCTTTTCCATTGTGTTTCTATCCGCAAGGGGAAGTCTTCTTACAAAAATTGAAGTGAAGGGGTATAGAGATTTGAGGTAAACTTGTATGATGACTACCTCTAGTATAGTGTAAGGAGCTTCCAACATTTGATGCATCTTGTGGAAATGATGATTGAACATGGCGATGAGTTCCTTAGGATCTTTTCTTTTTGTTATGAACTGGTGATGTGTTGTAGAAGGGTCTACATACAACTTAAATTGATTAAGGAATTTGGTTTCAAATTCAATCCATGCAGAGATAGATCCCCATGGTAGGTTCAAGTACTAGTTGTATGAAAATTCTTGAAAAGTGTATGGGAATAGATGATAGACATCTTGGTGGGAAATCTCTTTGCCGTTACAAATTTCTTTGAAGGCACGAATGTGCTCTTCTATTGTCCTTGATTTTCCATATATGAAACGTATGCAAAAATTCTCTATATTTTTGGGCAATTTATGGAGCTTCCCAACGAAGTTTAATGGTGAGATTTGTGCATTTGTGAAGAAAGCCATCAGATGAGGTTGCTGCAAATTCTGATTTTGCAAGTTCAAATTTTGGTTTATGGCTGTGAGAACAGTTAGGACAATGACGTGTGATTTATGTCCAAGCGCATTTTGTGACTTGGTAGGATGGTGAGAGGAGTTCTCTCTTGTCTTCCATTTTTCATTGCAAGCTCTACGGTGGTCAATGTGTGCTAAAAATTTTACACTCTTCTATGAGTCATTATATCTAAGATTGCTCAAGAATCAGGTCTCAAATGGTGACTCATAGCTCCCTATTCATGGAGTGCAAGGGTTTGTGATGAAGGCCCTCGGTTTAGACCTAGTTTATGCCCATGCAAGTACACCATGAAATGAAAGATTCAAAGAGGAAGAGAAAGAATGCTAGTCTCCATGATCATCAAATATGCATTGCAAATGAAAATAGAAACTATTCTATATGATAACAATGCATGAAAGAAAACTAATCTATATGATACCAATGCATGAAAGGAAATATGCAAACTAATCTATGAAGGAAATATGCAAGATTAATCTATGAGAGTAAATACGTATGCAAGATTGTTCAATGAAATGAAATATAAATCTACTCTAACATGCAAGTGAAAGAGTAATCAAAATAGATTGTCATGGATGCATGAGAGAAGAAGACAAGAAAATAGAAGTTGCAATGTTCAAGCTTAAGTGCTCAAACTCTCCTCCAAAATCGCTCTCCAAAACCTGCAGCATAACAATAACATGAAATCTTGATATCTCTCAAATGAGAAGGAGAGGGCTCCTTATAAAGGAAAGTGTGGAGAGGAATGCATCCTCAAGAGCAATGTGGGATAAATCCCTAAAAAGAAAGTGAGAGGAAAAATCCCACCACTTAGGAATATGTGTGGAGAAAAATGAGTTTTATTTATTTTTAATTTGATTTATTTTCTTTTTTTCATCAAAAAGAGAGCTTTAAGTGGGGATTTTATTTATTTAATTAGAAGAGGGATTTTTTCTTTTAATTAAATAAGATTATTTAAAAAAAAAATTAAAGATTTTAATTAAATAAGATAAGATTATTTAATTAAAAGAGGGATTTTCTTTTAATTAATTGAGGTTATTTTATTTAATAAAAAGGGATTTTATTTTAATTAAATAAGATCATTTTATTTAATTAAAAGGGGTGTTTTCTTTTAATTAAATAAGATTATTTATGAAATGATCAAACCTTAGAAAATATTGAATTGATTACGATTTGATCAAGGAAATTGATTTGAATTGAAAATGTTCCAAGGCATTGATTCAGAAATTTGATAAATTGATTTAGAAATTAGATAAATTGATTCTGTCATTTGATAAATTGAAGAATGGGGGCCCATAGTCTATGAGGACATTTTAGGGTGCATACATTTTCCCTTCTATGACTAATGTGTGATCTTTATGGGAACACATGTAGTCAAAGAATACAGTTGAAGTCTGAGATCAATTTGGGATCACAAAACAACTCAGATGTGTGATCGACAGACAGGAACACATCAAGACAAAGATAAGCTATTTGAAAAAGACAAGGTCAACACCCCTATAAATAGATAATTGACATGTCCAAGATAAGAATCTCAAGAAAGGTTGCCCCAAGCAGAGCAATTGATAGGATTGATAAAGTTGAATTAAGGATTGAAGTTTGATAGGTACTGCCCCCTCGTGATTGAAATTGAAATGAGATAGAAGAGAAACAACAAATTGATAAATTTGATCAAATTGAACTAAAGATAAGGTTCTTCATGTAATATGAAATATATAAGGATCACAGAACCAAGGTAGATCATCAAGAACGAAAGATTATGCCCCAAGGTTGAATTAGAAGAAAAAAAGTGGGTGAAAGAGAATGGAAGATAGAAGTTTGGAAGAGGTGGAAAGAAATGGAGAGAAGAAAGAGAATTTGCCTTAAGAGAGAGAATGCCCCAAAATCAATCAACTGTTTAAGATGGAAATTTTTTATTGAGATCACGAAAGAAGATAAGGAAATGAAGATCAAAACATGACCACAGTTGATTAAAAGTCCACATGCAAGATGAAGGAAAAACCCCCTCAAACTCATAATGAAGCCTAAAAATGCAAAGTAACATAAAGTCTAACAATGAAAGCTACATGAAAATACAAAGGTGTACTTGAAATAAAGAAACTATAACATAGGATTTTGTGTTCATTATTCATTAGAGAATGTTAAGGAACTTATTTTCATCATTGGGTCATTATTAACAGACATCAGAAAATCACACAATCATCACTAGTCACAAGCGCAACTATGAAGATATGAATGTGATTTATATAGGATTGGAATGTGGAAATATTCTAACATAAGCATCAAAGACATAAAGGTCAAGATGACTTCGATGTTAGCTTACCCTATTTAATGTAGCAAAACCATGCTCGCATCAAGGCATAGATGCCAGAATGACCAGAAGAACGGTTGTGCAAAAAAATAAATCAAGGATAATGCCTCAAATCTCCTAAGTGTTTCAAGGGAACAACAAGAGACACTCAAGAGTTTCAAGACCACACCCACAAGTAGAAAGCAAATAAAAACATGCCCCATGCCCCAAATCCTCTAGCTATGCATCCCGAAGAGACTTATTAGACAAGGACACTCAAAAAAAAATCAATAACAGTCAACACACAAAGAAAAGATCATGAAATATCTCAATCATTTAGTGTTGTGTTTAAAAATTTAAGTGTGTTAACTAATACTGAGTTCCAAAAATAAGGATCGAATGCTTGCAAGCAAGTAAGATCACATGAAAAAATTGGGTAAGACCAAACTGATAAGTGTTGAAAAACACTCGATGTCAGGGGTTGTATTGAAAAATACAATTTGGGTGGTGTTGAAAAAGACCATTTGTGAGGCGTCCTAAAGACTAACGCATCCAAGATATCAAATCTAACATAGTTATGCCCCCTAGACAAAGAAAAAGACCAATTCCAAACCAAGGCAACAAGGACAGGGCATGATGGAGAAAGGCTAAGTGTTGAGGACATGCGCAAAGAAACAGGGGTGCAAAGGCCTCAAGTAGCGCATGTTTCCAAGTTTTCACCACTTAGATCTTATTACAATTTTTTGCTACCAAGGCGCCTGTTTCCAAGTTTTCACCAAGGCACTTTTTCTATTTTTTCTTGAATTTTTGAATTTTTAAATTTTTTGATTTTTTTTGTATTTTTGGAATATATAATTTTTTTGAAGATACATCAAAGCGCCTATTGCTAGGTTTTCACTAAGATGATCATTTTTTCAAGACATTTTTTGATTTTTAGAATTTTTGACAATATATCATTTTTTGGATTTTTTTAGGATCAATAAGTATGTACAAAGGGTGCCCCCAAACAGAATGGGCATCATGGATAGAACCTCTTTAGGTGAAAGACATTGATAGAATCAGGGAGCTGCTCTCCCTTTGCTATAGACAATAAATAAGCACCTGACCCAAAAGCTATTGTGATGATTTAAGGTCTAAGCCAATTAGGTTCAAATTTTCCCTTTTGATCTCTATGTTGTTGATTCTTAAGATTTTCACGTAGGATAAGATCTCCCACTTGGAATTCTCTAGGGTGAACCTTTTTGTTGAAGGCTTTGGACATGCACGTTTGATAAACCCTCATATGGTCAAATGATGCTTGACATTATTCAACTAGAAGTTCAAACTCTTAAAGTCTCATGGCATGGTAGTCTTCATCTGTAACTAGACCTTTGAGGGAAACTCTAAGTGAAGGAATCTCAACCTCCAAAGGTAACACTACTTCAACACCATATGCAAGGGTAAAAGAAGTAGCTCCAGTAGGAGTATGAATACTCATTCTATAGACCCAGAAAGCCAAATTTATTTGTAACTGCCACTCTCTACCATTCTTATAGACTATTCTATGTAGGATTTTAAGAATGGTTTTTTTTTATGCCTCTTCTTGACCATTTCCTTACGGGAAGTAAATGGAGGACCAATATTGTGTAATCTTGAATTTCTTGCAGAGTTTTTTAAGGTCCTTATTTTTGAACTGGCCTCTATTGTCAGTGATAATCTTGGAAGGCACTCCATATCGATAGATGATACGGTTTAAAATACATAGATAAAATGGTTTAAAATACATAGAGAAACTATCTTGCCCGAGGCAACAGAAAGTGGGACAACTTCTACCCATTTAGTGAAGTAATCAGTAGCAGTCATAATAAAATTGTGTCCACTTGATGAGTTTGGATGAATCTTCCCAACAAGAGTAAAGGCCCAGCACTGAAGTGGCCAATGATATATAGAAGAAATGAGATCCCTGCGTGGAGCATGTATCAGGTTACCATATTTTTGACACTTTTCACAGTACTTTGCAAAAGATATTGTATCATCTACATCGTAGGCCAATAGTACCCTTCCCTAAGCAACCTTCAAGCCATGGAAAGACCATTGGAATATCCCCCAAAGATACCCTCGTGGATGTCAACTAACGCTTGGTCAGATTTTTCCTTTTCTAAGCATCTAAGAAGTGTTCCATCTAGATCCCTCCTATACAAATCACCAGAGATAAGGGAATGGAGAGAGGCATTTTGGGTAAGGTTTCTACGTTCAAATCAGTTAAAGGTTTCAGGAATAATACCATCATGAAGGTATGAGTAAATGGCACCGTAATGGGATGACTCATGACCAATGAGGGTACAAATTGTTAGAAATAGAAAATGCCCTATTCTCCCAAGAACACCTACATGCAAACCTATCACAAAGTAGAAGCAAAGACAGAAAAGAGAAGAAGCTATGGCGGCCAAAAAGCCAGAGACATGATATCCATGTTGAAAGAATAAACTTTTATTATCAACAAACTGAATACAAAATACAATCTCCTTTCTGAAATGCAAAGAAGTGAATCCTTATAAAAGGAATCATGAAACCCTAAAAGGGAAACCCTAAGGTTAGCTAAAGCAAACTAGAGTGAATATGTGAGTTAGTAATTAGATCGTAATAATTTAATTAATAACCCAATAGACTATTACTCTAACACCCCCCCTGAAGATAAGCTTAGGGAGAAGCAAAAACCTAGGAAACTACTGCAGAAAGCAGGAAAGATGGGTCTCGGCAACAAGGCCTGATCAGGTACCCAAGTACAAGAAATAAACTAGATGAAGAAAATTGAGCCTTCAATCTAGGGAAAGTCCCAAAGAGAGGAACAAGAATGAGCAGGAAGCATCTCTGAAGCATGAAGTTGTAAACTCTGTCAGAAGAAACTGCTGGAACCCCCACTGAAGTGCATTACTAGGTAGAGAAGACAATGTCTGAAGAGCTGATCAATCAAACCAGGAAGCAATAGAACCAACAGGTGAACCCCCCCATAATGCTGAACAGGGAGAGGTGACAGCAACACTGAAATGCAATGCCAGATACATCTGCAGAAAGAAGAACCAGGAACACCAACAGTGCAACAGAAGCACAAGCACAGTATAAAAGGTGGTGTCACCGAAACACAGCATGGGCTAATGTCATGGAAGGTATGCTCACTTGACAAAGGTGGATGAGCCTAAAATGGCATAACATCATAACCCCCCATGGCACTTTATAACAGAGTGCAAGTACAAAAACACACAAGGTGTATAAGATTCTAGAAATGTAGAAGTGGGCACTTTATCTTAGTGCGTTTACAGAAAAAAGATGCAACAGAAAAGAAGCAACAAGCTTAGAAGTTAGAAAGAAGAGTGAGCCAGAAAATCAGAAGAGGAGATCCCATGACCTGTAGAACCCAAGCAGTCTGCCAAAGTGAAAAAACTGCCAAACTCGAAGGAGAGATAACCTAGAGAAGAATCTGGAAAAAATATCCCTGCAACTAAATAGTTCACTGAACCAGCTTTCTGACGATATCTGGTTTGCCAAAAATAGATTCTGGATGAGCAAGATATGGCTCCCAGAAGGCAAAAATAAACATCAGACTTCAACAGAAAAAAATGCTATCAAAACAGTAGAACCCAAAACCCTAACCACCATCATTGAAAATTTATCAGAAAGAGCTTTTTGACAGTATATGAAAGTCAGAAAAAGACCCCCGTATGCTCAAGATAGAGCAAAAATAGTCTAGGAGGGTCAGAAAGGCCTCAAAAATCAAATTTAAGCCCCTGGGGCTGCAAAAAAATTGGCC